>NW_026475415.1:0-27577 GCF_026875155.1 Cherax quadricarinatus
TTTCCATAAAAAACATAAACAAAGAAAAAGGGGGATCACTGCAAGGCCGTTGGGTCTACTCGGCAGTCCTTTACAATCCATCCCACTAACAAAGCATTTGCCAAATCCAATTTTCAATGCTCCCTAAAAAAAAGGTCTGATAACTCTATCCACTCATTTGCAAGAGCCACTCAAATACAAGAGGTGTTTTCTGTACTAAGATGCCATTGTGTTGCAGTGTCTGGTATACAATACTGAGAGGTTGGTAGGTAAGACTCACAGGCAACAGTTAGGCAACTTTATTCCGAAACGTATCGCCTTCACAGTAGGCTTCTTCAGTCGAATACAGAAAGTAGGCAGGAACAGTAGAGATATGAAGACGATGTAATCAGTCCATCACCCTTGATTTGAGATTGGAGAGGTTCAGTTCCATAGTCAGGAATAAATTTAAAATGGAATAAAATACCGACAGATTGTTAGGTAAGACACATATGCAACAGTTAGGTATCTTTATTTTGAAACGTTTCGCCTACACAGTAGGCTTCTTCAGTCGAGTACAGAAAAGTTGATAGAAGCAGAAGATACTTGAAGACGATGTAATCAGTCCATCACCCTTAAAGTTTTGAGGTGGTCAGTCCCTCAGTCTGTTGAAGAGCATTGTTCCGTTGTCTGAAACAATATGAAGTTGAAGTGACAGAATCGGGCCTTATATAGTGCCAGGAGGTGAGACGTAGGTTGATTTGGGAGGGCAGGTCCTTCTCAAACCCAGCCGTTCTCACTAGTAGAGGTTTTCGAAGTAGATGGTCTGTACCAAGATACCCTTGTGTTGCAGTGTCTGACAGAATGAACATTAAAATGGTATAAAAATACCGACAGATTGTTAGGTAAGACACATATGCAACAGTTTTGGTATCTTTATTTTGAAACGTTTCGCCTACACAGTAGGCTTCTTCAGTCGAGTACAGAAAAGTTGATAGAAGCAAAGATACTTGAAGACGATGTAATCAGTCCTCACCCCTTAAAATTTTGGGTGGTCAGTCCTCAGTCTGTTGAAGGATTGTTCCGTTGTCTGAAACAATATGAAGTTGAAATGACAGAATCGGGCCTTTTTTTTATATGCCAGGGGTGAGGGGCGTAGGGTTTATTTGGGAGGGGCAGGTCCTTCCAAACCCCGCCTTCTCACTAGAGAGGTTTTCGAAGTAATGGTCTGTACAAGATCCCTTGTGTTGCAGTGTCTGAAGGGAAAGAACTTAAAAAGGGATAAAATACCGACAGATTGTTAGGTAAGCCTATGCAACAGTTAGGGTATCTTTATTTTTAAACGTTTTCGCCTACACAGACTTCTTTAGTCGAGCAGAAAAGTTGATAGAAGCAGAAGATACTTGAAGCGAGTAAACATCCATACCCCTTTAAAAATTTTTAGGTGGTCAGTCCCCAGTTGTTGAAGAGCATTGTTCCGTTGTCTGAAACAATATGAAGTTGAAGTGACGAATCGGGCCTTATATAGTGCCAGGAGGTGAGACGTAGGTTGATTTGGGAGGGGAGGGGCCTTCTCAAACCAGCCGTTTCATAGTAGGGTTTTTGAAATAGATTCTTACCAAGATACCCCTTTTGTTGCAGTGTCTGACAGAATGAACATTAAAAAGGTATAAAATACCGACGATTGTTAGGTAAGACACATATCAACATTAGGTATTTTATTTTGAAAAAGTTTCGCCCACACAGTAGGCTTCTTCATCGAGACAGAAAAATTTATAGAAGCAGAAGATACTTTAAGACGAGTAATCAGCCATCCCTTAAAAATTTTGGGTGGTCAGTCCTCAGTCTGTTGAAGGCATTTTTCCGTTGTCTGAAACAAATGAATTTAAGTGACAGAATCGGGCCTTTTTATAGTCCAGGAGGTGAGACGTGGTTTTTTTGGAGGGCAGGGCCTTTTCAAAAACCCCGCCGTTCTCAAGTAGAGGTTTTGAAGTAATGGGTTTTACCAAGATCCCTTTTGGTTTCATGTCTGACAGAATGAAAATTAAAAAGGTAAAAATACCGACAGATTGTTAGGTAAAAACTATGAACATTAGGTATCTTTTTTTTGAAACGTTTCGCCTACACAGTAGGCTCTTCAGTCGAGTACAGAAAAGTTGATAGAAGCAGAAGATACTTGAAGACGTGTATCAGTCCATCACCCTTAAAGTTTTGAGGTGGTCGTCCTCAGTCTGCTGAAGAGCATGTTCGTTGGTCTGAAACAATATGAGTTGAAGTGGACTGAATCGGGCCTTATATAGTGCCAGGAGGTGAGGACGTAGTGTTGACTTTGGGAGGGCAGGTCCTTCTCAAACCCAGGCCGTTCTCATAGTAGAGGTGTTCGAAGTAGATGGTCTTGTAACAAGATACCCTTGTGTTGCAGTGTCTGACAGAAATTGAACATAAAATGTATAAAATACCGACAGATTGTTAGGTAAAAGACACATATGCACAGTTAGGTATCTTTATTTTGAAACGTTTCGCCTACACAGTAGCTTCTTCAGTCGAGTACAGAAAAGTTGATAGAACAGATGATACTTGAAGACGATGTATCCAGTCCACACCCTTTAAAGTTTTGAGGTGGTCAGTCCCTCAGTCTGTTGAAGAGCATTGTTCCGTTGTCTTGAAACAATATGAAAGTTGTAGTGACAGATGGGCCTAATATAGTGCCCAGAGGTGAGACGTAGGTTGATTTGGGAGGGGCAGGTACTTCCTCAAACCCAGCCGTTCTACTAGTAGAGGTTTTCGAAGTAGACATGGTCTGTACCAAGATACCCTTGTGTTGCAGTGTCTGACAGAATGAACATTAAAAATGGTATAAAATACCGACTGATTGCTTAGGTAAGGACACATATGCAACAGTTAGGTATCTTTATTTTGAAAACGTTTCGGCCTACACAGTAGGCTTCTTCAGTCGCGTACAGAAAAGTTGGTAGAAGCAGAAGATACTTGAAGACGATGTAATCAAGTCCATAACCTTAAGTTTTGAGGTGGTAGTCCCTCAGTCTGTTGAAGAGCATGTTCCGTGTCTGAAACAATATGAAGTTGAAGTGACAGAATCGGGCCTTATATAGTGCCAGGAGTGTGAGTACGTAGGTTGATTTGGGAAGGGCAGGTCCTTCTCAATCAGCCGTTCTCACTAGTAGAGGTTTTCGTAAGTAGTGGTCGTACCAAGATACCCTTGGTTGCAGTGTCTGACAGAATGACATTAATAATGGTATAAAAATACCGAAGATTGTTAGGTAAGACACAATATGCAAACAGTTAAGGTATCTTTATTTTGAAACGTTTAGCCTACACAGTAGGCTTCTTCGTCGTTACAGAAAAGTTGATAGAAGCAGAAGATACTTGAAGAACGATGTAATCAGTCCATATCACCCTCTAAAGTTTTGAGGTGGTCAGTCCCTAAACAGCTCTGTCTGAAGTGCATTGTTCCGTTGTCTGAAACAATATGAAGTTGAAGTGACAGAATTCGGGCCTTATATAGTGCCAGGAGGTAGACGTAGGTTGATTTGGAGGGCAGTCCTCTCAAACCCAGCCGTTCTCACTAGCTAGAGGTTTTCGAAGTAGATGGTCTGTACCAAGATACCTTGTGTTGGCAGTGTCTGACAGATGAACATTAAAATGGTATTAAAATGACCGACAGATTGTTAGGTTAAGACCACTTATGCAAACAGTTAGGTATCTTTATTTTGAAACGTTTCGCCTTACAAGGTAGGCTTCTTCAGTCGAGTACGAAAAGTTGATAGAAGCAGAGATACTTGAAACCGATGTAATCGTCCATCACCCTTAAAGTTTTGAGGTGGTCAGTCCCTCAGTTGTTGAAGGCATTGTTTCGTTGTCTGAAACATATGAAGTTGAAGTGACAGAAACGGGCCTTAATAGTGCCAGGAGGTGGGAACGTAGTTGATTTGGGAGGGCAGGTCCTTCTCAAACGAGCCGTTCTCATAGTAGAGGTTTTCGAAGTAGATGGTCTGTTTCCAAGATACCCTTGTGTTGCAGTGTCTGACAGAGAACATTAAAATGGTATAAAATACCGACAGATTGTTAGGTAAGACACATGTGCAACAGTTAGTATCTTTATTTTGAAACGTTTCGCCTACACAGTAGGCTTCTTCAGTCGAGTATCAGAAATGTTGATTAGGATAGCTGAAGATACTTGAAGACGATGTAATCAGTCCATCACTTAAAGTTTTGAGGTGGTCAGTCCTCAGTCTGTTGAAGAGCATTGTTCCGTTGTCTGAAAAACCAATATGAAGTTGGAAGTGACAGAATCGGGCTTATATAGTGCCAGGAGGTGAGACGTATGTTGATTTGGTGAGGCGGTCCTTCTCAAACCAGCCGTCTCACTAGTAGAGGTTTCGAGTAGATAGGTCTGTACCAAGTATACCCTTGTGTTGCAGTGTCTGACCAGAAATGAACATTAAAATGGTATAAAATACCGACAGATTGTTAGGTAAGACACATATGAAACAGTTAGGTATCTTTATTTTGAAACGTTTAGCCTACACAGTAGCTTCTTCAGTCGGAGTACAGAAAAGTTGATAGAAGCAGAAGAAGTTACTGAAGACGATGTTAATCAGTCCTCACCTTAAAGTTTTGAGGTGGTCAGTCCCTCAGTCTGTTGAAGAGCATTGTTCGTGTCTGAAACAATATGAAGTTGAGTGACAAGAATCGGGACCTTATATAGTGCCAGGAGGTGAGACGTAGGTCTGATTTGGGAGGCAGGTCCTTCTCAAACCAGCCGTTCTCCATAGTTACGAGTTTTCGAAGTAGGATGGTCCTGTAAAAGATACCCTTGTGTTGCAGTTGTCTGACAGAATGAACATTAAAATGGTATAAAATACCGACAGATTGTTAGGTAAGGCACATATGCAACAGTTAGGTATCTTTATTTTGAAACGTTTCGCCTACACAGTAGGCTTCTTCAGTCGAGTACAGAAAAGTTGATAGAAGCAGAAGATACTTGAAGACGATGTAATCAGTCCATCACCCTTAAAGTTTTGAGGTGGTCAGTCCCTCAGTCTGTTGAAGAGCATTGTTCCATTTTAATGTTCATTCTGTCAGACACTGCAACACAAGGGTATCTTGGTACAGACCATCTACTTCGAAAACCTCTACTAGTGAGAACGGCTGGGTTTGAGAAGGACCTGCCCTCCCAAATCAACCTACGTCTCACCTCCTGGCACTATATAAGGCCCGATTCTGTCACTTCAACTTCATATTGTTTCAGACAACGGAACAATGCTCTTCAACAGACTGAGGGACTGACCACCTCAAAACTTTAAGGGTGATGGACTGATTACATCGTCTTCAAGTATCTTCTGCTTTTATCAACTTTTCTGTACTCAGACTGAGGAAGCCTACTGTTGTGGCGAAAACGTTTCAAAATAAAGATACCTAACCTGTTGCATATGTGTCTTACCTAACCAATCTGTCGCGTTATTTTTACCATTTTAATGTTCATTCTGTCAGACACTGCAACACAAGGGTATCTTGGTACAGACCATCTACTTCGAAAACCTCTGACAGTGAGAACGGCTGGGTTTTGAGAAGACCTGCCCTCCCAAATCACGACGTCTCACCTCCTGGCACTTATTAAGGCCCGGGATTCTGTCACTTCAATTCATATTGTTTCAGGAATACGGCAACCATGCTCTTCAACAGACTGGGGACTGACACCTCAAACTTTAAGGGTTGATGGACTGATTACATACGTCTTCAAGTATCTTCTGCTTCTATCAACTTTTCTGTACTCGTACTGAAGAAGCCTACTGTGTAGGCGAAACGTTTCAAATAAAGATACCTAACTGTTGCATATGTGTCTTACCTAACAATCTGTCGGTTTTTATACCATTCTTTAATGTTCATTCTGTCAGACACTGCAACACAAGGGTATCTTGTGTACCAGAACCCCCATCTATACTTCGAAAACCTCTACTAGTGAGAACGGCTGGGTTGAGAAGGACCTGCCTCCCAAATCAACTACGTCTCACCTCCTGGCACTATATAAGGCCCGATTCTGTCATTCAACTTCATATTGTTTCAGACAAGGAACATGCTCTTCAACAGATGAGGGACTGACCACCTCAAAACTTTAAAAGGGTGATGGACTGATACTCGTCTTCAAGTATCTTCTGCTTCTATTCAACTTTTCTGTACTCGGACTGAAGAAGTACTGTGTAGGCGAAAACACCCCCCCCCCCCCCCCCCCCCCCCCCCCCCCCCCCCCCCCCCTTTCAAAAATAAGATACCTAACTGTCGCATATGTGTCTTACACTAACATCTTGTCGGAATTTTATACCATTTTAAGGTTCATTCTGTCAGACACTGCAACACAAGGGTATCTTGGTCAGACCATCTACTTCGAAAACTCTACTAGTGAGAACGGCTGTGTTTGAGAAGGACCTGCCCTCCCAAATCAACATCACGTCTTCACCTCCTGGCACTATATAAGGCCCGATTCTGTCACTTCCAACTTCATTATTGTTTCAGACAAAGGAACCAATGCTCTTCAACAGACTGAGGGGACTGACCACCTCAAAACTTAAGGGTGATGCGACTGATTACATCGTCTTTCAAGTATCTTCTGCTTCTATCAAACTTTCTGATACTCGACTGAAGAAGCCTACTGTGTAGGCGAAACGTTTCAAAAATAAAGGATACCTAACTGTTGCATTGTGTCTTACCTAACAATCTGTCGGAATTTTATACCATTTTAATGTTCATTCGTCAGAACACTGGCAACACAAGGGTTATCTTGGTACAGACCATCTACTTCGAAAACCTCTACTAGTGAGAACGGCTGGGTTTGAGAAGGGACTGCCCTCCCAAATCACCTACGTCTCACCTCTGGGCTCTAATATAAGGACCGATTCTGTCACTTCAACTTCATATTGTTTCAGACAACGGAAAAAATGCTCTTCTACAGATGAGGGACTGACCACCTCAAAACTTTAAGGGTTGATGGACTGATTACATCGCTTCAAGTCTCTTCTGCTTCTATCAACTTTTTCTGTACTCGACTGAAGAAGCCTTACTGTGTAGGGAACGTTTCCAAAATGAATGATACCTAACTGTTGCATATGTTGTCTTACCTAACAATCTGTCGGTATTTTATACCATTTTAATGTTTCATTCTGGTCTGTACACTGCAACACAAGGGTATCTTGGGTAAGACCATCTACTTCGAAAACTCTATAGTGGACGGCTGGGTTTGAGAAGGACCTGCCTCCCAAACAAGACCTTACGTCTCCAATCGGCACTATATAATGGCCCGATTCTGTCACTTCAATTCATATTGTTTCAGACAACGGAAACAATGCTCTTCAACAGACTCGAGGGACTGACCACCACAAAAACTTTAAGGGTGATGGCATGATTACATCGTCTTCAAAGATCTTCTGCTTCTATAACTTTTCTGTATCGACTGAAGAAGCCTACTGTGTAGGGCGAAACGTTTCAAAATAAAGATACCTAAACTGTTGCATATGTGTCTTACCTAACAATCTGTTCGTATTTTATACCATTTTAATGTTCTTTCTGTCAGGACACTGAAACACAAGGGTATCTGGTTCAGACCATCTACTTCGAAAACCTCTACTTGTGAGAACGGCTGGCGTTTGAGAAAGGACCTGCCCTCCCAAATTCAACCTACGTTCAACCTCTGGCTCTATATAAGGGCCCGGATTTCTGTCACTTCAACTTCATATTGTTTCAGACAACGGAAAACAAGCGCCCTTCTCAAACAGTCTGAGGGACTGACCACCTCAAATTCTTTAAGGGTGATGGACTGATTACATCGTCTTCAAGTATCTTATGCTTCTATCAACTTTTCTGTACTCGACTGAAAGAAAGAAGCCACTGTGTAGGCGAACGTTTTTACTAAAATAAAGATACCTAACTGTGCATATGTGTCTTACCTAACAATCTGTCGGTTATTTTTATACCATTTCTATGTTCATTCTGTCATGACCACTGCAACAAAGGGTATCTTGGTACAGACCATCTTACTTCGAAAAACCTCTACTAGTAGAGAACGGCTGGGTTTGAGAGGACCTGCCCTCCCAATCACCTACGTCTCACTCCTGGCACTATATAAGGCCGATTCTGTCACTTCAACTTCATATTGTTCTCAGACAACGGAAAATGCTCTTCAAACAGACTGAGGGGACTGACCACCTCAAACTTTAAGGGTGATGGGACTGATTACATCGTCTTCAAGTGTCTTCTGCTTCTATCAAACTTTTCTGTAATCGACTGAGAAGCCTACTGTGTAAGGCGAAAACGTTTCAAAATAAGGGATACCTAATCTGTTGCATATGTGTCTTACCTAACAATCTGTCGGTATTTTATACCAGTTTAATGTTCATTCTGTCAGACACTGCAACACAAGGGTGATCTTGGTACACGACCATTACTTCGAAACACCTCTACTAAGTGAGGAACGGCCGGTGTTTGATGAAGGACTGCTCCTCCACAATCAACCTACGTCTCACCTCTGGACAATATATAAGGCCGATTCGTAACTTCAACTTCAATTGTTTCAGAACACGGAACAATGCTCTTCACACAGACTGAGGGACTGACCACCTCAACACTTTAAGGGTGATGGGACTGATTTACATCGTCTTTCAAGTATCTTCTGCTTCTATCAACTTTTTCTGTACACGACTGAAGAAGCCTACTGTGTAGGCGAAAAACGTTTTCAAATTAAAGATACCTAACTGTTGATATGTGTCTCTACCTAACAATCTGTCGGTATTTTATACCATTTTTAATGTTCATTCTGTCAGACACTGCCAACACAAAGGGTAATCTTGGTACAGACCATCTACTTCGAAACCTCTACTAGTGAGAAACGGCTGGGGTTTGAGAAGGAACCTGCCCTCCAAATCAACCTACGTATCACCTCCTGGGCACTATATAAGGCCCGATTCTGTACACTTCAACTTTATATTGTTTCAGGACAACGGAACAATGCTCTTCAACAGACTGAGGGACTGACCACCTCCAAAACTTTAAGGGTGATGGACTGATTACATGTCTTTCAAGTATCTTCGCTTCTATCAACTTTTCTGTACTCGTATCTGAAGAAGCCTACTGTGTAGGAGAACGTTCCCCCCCCCCCCCCCCCCCCCCCTTTTCCAAAATAAAGATTACCTAACTGTTGCTATGTGTCTTACCTAACAATCTGTCCGGTATTTTATTACCATTTTAATGTTCATCTGTAGGGACACTGCAACACAAGGGTATCTTGGTACAGACCACTACTTCTGAAAACCCTCTTACTAGTGAGAACGGCTGGGTTTGGAAGGACCCCTGCCCTCCAAATCAAACCTACGTCTCACCTCCTGGCACTATATAAGGCCCGAATCTGGTCACTTCAAACTTATATTGTTTCAGACACGGAACAATGCTCTTCAACAGATCTGAGGGACTGACCACCTCAAAACTTTAAGGGTGATGGACTGATTACATCGTCTTCAAGTATCTTCTGCTTCTATCAACTTTTCTGTTCTCGACTGAAGAAGCCTACTGTGTAGGCGAAAAAAAACGTTTCAACAATAAAGATAACCTAACATGGTTGCATATGTGTCTTACCTAAAACCAAATCTGTCGTATTTTATACCATTTTAAGTTTCATTCTGTACAGACACCTGCCAACTCTAAGGGTATCTGGTACAGACATTAACTTCGAAAAACCTCTACTAGTGAGAGGCTGGGTTTGAGAAGGGACCTTGCCTCCCCAAATTCACTACGTCTCACCTCTGGCACTATATTAGGCCCGATTCTGTCACTTCAACTTCTATTGTTTTAGACACGTGAACAAGTGCTCTTCAACAGACTGAGGGACTGACCACCTCAAAAACTTTAAGGGTGATGGATCTGATTACTCTCGTCTTCAGTATCTTCTGCTTTCTATCAAACTTTTCTGTACTCCGACTGAAGAAACTATGTGTAGGCGCGAAACGTTTCAAAATAAAGATACCTAACTGTGCATATGTTGTTACTAACAATCTGCGGTATTTTATACCCCTTTTAATGTTCATTCTGTCAGACACTGCAAACACAAGGGTATCTGGTACCAAGACCATTACTTCGAAAACCTCTACTAGTGAGAACGGCTGGGTTTGAGAAGGACCTGCCTCCCAAGATCCAACTACGTCTCACCTTCCTGGCACTCAATAAGGCCCGTTTCTGTCACTTCAACTTCATATTGTTTCAGACAAGGAAACAATGCTTTCAACAGACTGAGGGACTGACCACCTCAAAAACTTTAAGGGGGATGGACTGATTACATCGTCTTCAAGTATCTTCTGCTTCTATCAACTTTTCTTGACTCGGACTGAGAAGCCTACTGTTGTAGGCGAAACGTTTCAAATAAAGATACCTAATGTTGCATATGTGTCTTACCTAACAATCTGTCGACGTATTTTATACCATTTTAATGATTCATTCTGTCAGACACTGCAACACTAAGGGTATCTTGGTACAGGGGCATCTACTTCCGAAAAACCTCTACTAGTGAGAACGGCGGGTTTGAGAAGGACCTGACCCTCCCAAATCAACCTAGTCCACTCCTGGCACTATATAAGGCCCGATTCTGTCACTTCAACCTTTCATATTGTTTCAGACAACGGACAATGCTCTTCCACAGACTGAGGGACTGACCACCTCAAAACTTTAAGGGTGATGGACTGATTAACATTCGTCTTCAGTATCTTTCTGTTCTATCAACTTTTCTGTACTCGACTGAAGAAGCCTACTGTGTAGGCGAAAACGTTGCAAAATAAAGATACCTAACTGTTGCTTATGTGTCTTTACCTAACAATCTGTCGGTATTTTATACATTTTAATGTTATTCTGTCAGGCACTGCAACACAAGGGTATCTTGGTACAGACATCTACTTCGAAACCTCTACTAGTGAGAACGGCTGGGTCATAAGAGAAGGACCTGCCCTCCAATCAACCTACGTCTCCCTCCTGCCACTATATAAGGCCTGTGGAACTTTTCTGGGTGCGACTTCAACTTCATAATTGTTTCAAGACAACGGAACAATTGCTTGTGCTGTATCTTCAACAGATCTGAGGACTGACCAACCTCAAAACTTTAAGGGTGATGGACTGATTACATCTTCTCAAAGTATCTTCTGCTTCTATCAATTTTCTGTACTCGACTGAAAGAAAGCCTACTGTGTAGGCGAAACGTTACAAAATAAAAGATACCTAACTGTTGCATATGTGTCTAACCTAACAATTCTGTCGGTATTTTATCCATTTTAATGTCATTCTGTCAGGACACTGCAACACAAGGGTATCTTGGTACAGGACCATCTACTTCGAAAAACCTCTACTAGAGAGAACGGGCTGAGGTTGAGAAGGGACTGCCCTCCCAAAATCAACCTACGTCTCACCTCTGGCACTATATAGGCCCGCTTTCTGTCACTTCAACTTCATATTGTTTCAGACAAACGAAACAATGACTCTTTCAACAGATAGGACTGACCACCTCAAAACTTTAAGGGTGATGGACTGATTACTCGTCTTCAAGTATCTTCTGCTTCTATCAACTTTTCTGTACTCGACTGAAGAAAGCTACTGTGTAGGCGAAAACGTTTCAAAATAAGATTACCTAAACTGTTGCATATGTGTCTTACTAACAATCTGTCGGTATTTTATACCATTTTAATGTTCATTCTGGTCAGACACTGCCAACACAAGGGTATCTTGGTACAGACCATCTACTTCGAAAAACTCTACTAGTGAGAACGGCTGGGTTTGACGAAGGACATTGCCTCCGCAAATCAACCTACGGTCTCACCTCCTTGGCAATATATAAGCCCGATTCTGTCACTTCACTTCATTTTGTTTCAGAAACGGAACAATGCTCTTCAACAGATCTGAGGGACTGACCACCTCAAACTTTAAGGGTGATGGACTGATTACATCGTCTTCAAAGTATCTTCTGTTCTATCAACTGTTTCTGTACTCGGACTGAAGAAAGAAGCCTATGTGTTAGGCGAAAAACGTTTCAAAATATAGACAGAAACCTAACTGTTTGCATATGTGTCTTACCTAACAATCTGTCGGTATTTTATCCATTTAATGTTCATTCTGTCAGACACTGCAACACAAGGGTATCATGGTACGACCATCTTTTTTACTTCGAAAACCTCTACTAGTGAGAACGGCTGGTTTGAGAAGGACACTTGCCTCCCAAAATTCAACCTACGTTCACCTCCTGGCCACTATATAAGGCCGATTCTGTCACTTCAACTTCACTATTGTTTCAGACACGGAACATTGCTCTTTCAACAGACTGAGGGGGACTGACACCTCAAAACTTTAAGGGTGATGGACTGATTACATCGTCTTCAAGTATCTCTGCTTCTATCCACTTTTCTGTACTCCGACTGAAGAAGCTACTGTTAGGCGAAAACGTTCAAAATAAGATACCTAACTGTTGCATATGTGTTTACCTAACAATCGTCGGTATTTTTACCAATTTTAATGTTCATTCTGTCAGACACTGCACACAAGGTATCTTGGTACTGACCATCACTTCAGAAAACCTCTACTAGTGAGGAACGGCTGGGTTAGAGAAAGGACCTGCCCTCCCAAATCAACCTACGTCTCAACCTCCTGGCATATATAAGCCGATTCTGTTCACTTCAAACTTCATATTGTTTTCAGACAACGGAAACAATGCTCTTCAACAGACTGAGGGACTGACACCTCAAAACTTTAAGGGTGATGGACTGATAACATCGCTCTTCAAGTATTTTCTGCTTCTATCAACTTTTCTGTTACTCGACTGAAATGAAGAAGCTACTGTGTAGGCGAAAACGTTTCAAAATTAAGATACCTAACTGTTGCCATATGTGTTTACCTAAACAATCTGTCGGTATTTTATACCATTTTTAATGTTATTCTGTCAGGACACTGCAAACAAGGGTTTCTTGGTACAGACCATCTACTTCGAAAACCTCTACTAGTGAGGAACGGCTGGGTTTGAGAAGGACCTGCCTCCCAAATCAACCTACGTCTCACCCTCCTGGCATATATAAGGCCCGATTCTGTCACTTTCAACTTCATATTGTTTCAGACAACGGAACAATGCTCTTCACAGATGAAGGGACTGACACCTCAAAAACTTTAAGGGGATGGACTGATTACATGTCTTCAAGTATCTTCTGCTTCTATCAACTTTCTGTACTCGACTGAAGAAGCCTTACTGTGTAGGCGAAACGTTTCAAAATAAAGATACCTAACTGTTTGCATATGTGTTTACCTAACAAAAAATCTGTCGGTATTTTATACCATTTTAATGTTCATTCTGTCAGACACATGCAACAGAAGGGTATCTTGTACAGTCCATTATTCGAAAAACCTTCTATAGTAGAGAACGGTGGGTTTTGAGAAGACCTGCCCTCCCAAATCAACCTCGTCTTTTTTTTTTTCACCTCCTGGCACTATAAAAGGCCCGGTTCTGTCACTTTCAACTTCTATTGTTTTCAGGACAACGGAACATGCTCTTCAACAGACTGATGGGATGACCACCTCAAAACTTAAAGGGTGATGGACTGATTACATCGTCTTCAAAGTATCTTCTGCTTCTATCATCTTTTCTGTACCTCGACTGAACAAAGAAGCTAATGTGTAGCGAACGTTTTCAAAATAAGTTACCTAACTGTTGCATATGTGTCTTACCTAACAAATCTGTCGGTATTTTATACCATTTTTAATGTTCATTCTGTCAGACCTGCCAACACAAGGTATCTTGGTACAGACCTCTACTTCGAAAAACTCTACTATGTGAGAACGGCTGGGTTTTGAGAAGGACCTGCCCTCCCAATCCAACCTTACGTCTCACCTCCTGGCCTATATAAGCGCCCCGATTCGTCACTTCAACTTTATATTGTTTCAAGACAACGGAACCCTAATGCTGTCTTTCAACAGACTGAGGGACTGACCACCTCAAAACTTTAAGGGTGATGATGGACTGATTACATCGTCTTCAAAGTATCTTGCTTCTATCAACTTTTCTGGTACTCGACTGGAAGAAGCCTACTGTGTATGGAGAACAAACTGTTTCAAAATAAAGTACTAACTGTTGCATATGGTCTTACCCTAACAATCTGTTCGGTATTTTATACCATTTTAATGTTCATTCTGTTCAGGACACTGCAACACAAGGGTATCTTGGTACAGACCATTCTACTTCGAAAACCTCTACTAGTGAGGAACGGCTGGGTTTGAGAAGGACCTGCCCTCCCAAATTCAACCTACGTCTCACCGCTGGGGCACTAATAGGCCCGATTCTGTCACTTCAACTTCATATTGTTTCAGACAACGGAACAATGCTCTTCAACAGACTGAGGACCTGACACCTCAAAACTTTAAGGGTGATGGACTGATTACATCGTCTTCAAGTATCTTCTGCTTTCTATCAACTTTTCTGTACTCGACTGAAGAAGCCTACTGTGTAGGCGAAAACGTCTTCAAATAAGATACCTAACTGTTGAATGTGTCTTACCTAACAATTGTCGGTATTTTTATCCATTTAATGTTCATTCTGTCAGGACACTGCAACACAAGGAGTATCTTGGTACAGACCATCTACTTCGAAACCTTCTACTAGTGAGAACGGCTGGGTTTGAGAAGGGGACCTGGAGCCTCCCATATCAACACGTCTCACCTCCTGGCATTATAGGCCGATTCTGGTCACTTCAACTTCATATTGTTTCAGAGCAACGGAACAAATGCTCTTTCAATACAGACTGAGGGACTGACCACCTCAAAACTTTAAGGGTGGATGGACTGATTACATCCGTTTCAAGTATCTTTGCTTCTATCAACTTTCTGTACTCGACTGAAGAAGCCTACTGTGGTAGGCGAAACGTTTCATAAATAAAGATACCTAACTGTTGCATATGTGTCTTACCTAACCCCCCCAATCTGTCGGTAATTTTTATTACCATTTATGTTCATTCTGTCAGGGCACTGCAAACACAAGGTATTTGGTACAGACCATCTCTTCGAAAACCTCTACTGTGAGAACGGCTAGGTTTGAGAAGCGACCTGCCTCCCAAATCAACCTACGTCCTCACCCCTCTGGCACTATATAAGGCCCGATTCTGTTCACTTCAACTTCATATTGTTTCAGACAACGGAACAATGCTCTTCAACAGGACTGAGGGGACTGACCACCTCAAAACTTTAGGTGATGGACTGATACATCCGTCTTCAAGTATCTTCTGCTTCTATCAACTTTTCTGTACTCGACTGAAGAAGCCTTATGTGTAGGCGAAACGTTTCAAATTAAAGATACTAACTTGTTGCATATGTGTCTTCCTAACAATCTGTCGGTATTTTATACCATTTTAATGTCATTCTTGGTCAGACTCTGCAAACACAAGGGTATCTTGGTACAGACATCTACTTCGAAAACCTCTACTATGAGGAACGGTGGGGTTTGAGAAGGACCTGCACTTCCCAAATCAACCTACGTCCACCTCCTGGCACTATTATAGGCCCGATTACTGTCACTTCAACTTCATATTGTTTCAGAAACGGAACAAGGCTCTTCAACAGACTGAGGGACTGACCACCTCAAAACTTTAAGTGTGTATGGATGGATTACATCGTCTTCAAGTATCTTCTGCCTTCTATCATACTTTTCTGTACTCGACTGAAGAAGGCCTTAACTGTGTAGGCGAAACGATTCAAAATTAAAGTACCTAACTGTTGCATATGAGTCTTTAACCTATTAATCTGTCCGGTATTTTTTATACCATTTAAGATCATTCTGTCAGACACTGATCAACACAAGGGTATCTTGGTTACAGGACCATCTACTTCGGAAAACCTTCTAGTGAGAACGGCTGGGTTTGAGGAAGGACCTGCCCTCCCAAATCAACCTAGTTCTCACCTCCTGGCACTATATAGGCCCGATTCTGTCACTTCAACTTCATATTGTTTCGGACAACGGAACAATGCTCTTCAACAGACTGAGGGACTGACCACCTCAAAACTTTAAGGGTGATGGACTGATTACATCGTCTTCAAGTAATCTTCTGCTTCTATCAACTTTTCTGTACTGACTGAAGAGAAGCTACTGTGTAGGCGGAAACGTTTCGAAATTTAAAGAAACCTAACTGTTGCTATGTGTCTTACCTAACAATCTGTCGGTATTTTATTACATTTTAATGTTCATTCTTGTCAGAACTGCAACACAAGGGTATCTTGGTAAGACCATGCCTACTTCGAAAACCTCTACTAGTGAGAACGGCTAGGTTTTGAGAGGACCTGCCCTCCAATTCAACCTACGTCTCACCTCTGGCCACCTATATAAGGCCCGATTCTGTCACTTCAACTTCATATTGTTTCAGACAACGGAACAATGCTCTTCAACAGACTGAGGGGCTGACCACCTCAAAACTTTAAGGGTGATGACTGATTCATCGTCTTCATGTATCTTCTGCTTCTATCAACTTTTCTGTACTCGACTGAAGAAGCCTAATGTTTAGGCGAAACGTTCAAAAAATAAAGATACCTTACTGTTGCATATGTGTCTTACCTAACAATACATGTCGGTTTTTATACCAATTTTAATGTTATTCTGTCAGAACACTGCAACACAAGGTATCTTGGTACAGGGACCATTACTTCAAAAACCTTACTAGTGAGAACGGCTGGTGTTTGAGAGTGAAGGACCTGCCTCCCAAATCAACCTACGTCTCACCTCCCTGGCCACTATATAAGGCCCGATTCTGTCACTTCAACTTCCAATATTGTTTCAGGACATTATTTTGAAACGTTTTCGCCTACACAGTAGCTTTCCTTCAGTCGAGGTCCAGAAAAGTTGATAGAAGCAGGGCGAAAAAAGATACTTGAAGACGGGATGTAATCAGTCCATACCCTTAACGTTTTGAGGTGGTCAGTCCCTTCAGTCTGCTTGAAGGAGCATTGTTCCGTTGTCTGAAACATTTTTATGAAGTTGAAGTGACAGAATCGGGCCTTATATAGTGCCAGGAGGTGAGACGTAGGTTGATTTGGGAGGGCAGGTCCTTCTCAAACCAGCCGTTTCATAGTAGAGTTTCGTAGTAGATGGTCTGTACCAAGATACCCTTGTGTTGCAGTGTCTGACAGAATGAACATTAAATGGTATAAAATACCGACAGATTGTTAGGTAAGGACACATATGCAACAGTTAGGTATGTTTATTTTGAAAACGTTTCGCTACACAGTAGGCTTCTTCAGTCGAGTACAGAAAAGTGATAGAAGCAGAAGATTACTGAAGACGATGTAATCAGTCCATCACCTTAAAAGTTTTGAAGGTGGTCAGTCCCTCAGTCTGTTGAAGGCATTTTTCCGTTTGTCTGAAAAACAATATGAAGTTGAAAGTGGGGGACAGAATCGGGCCTTTATATAGTGCCAGGAGGTGAGACGTAGGTTGATTTGGGAGGGCAGGTCCTTCTCAACCCAGCCGTTCTCATAGTAGAGGTTTTGAAGTAGATGGTCTGTACCAAGATTCCCTTGACGTTGCAGTGTCTGACAGAATGAACATTTAAATGGTATTAAAATACCGACAGATTGTTAGGTAAGAACATATGCATCAGGTTAGGTATCTTTATTTTGAAACGTTTCGCCTACACGTAGGCTTCTTCAGTCGAGTAAGAAAAGTTGATAGAAGCAGGGAAGATACTTGAAGACGATGTAATAGTCCAAATCACCTTAAAGTTTTGAGGTGGTCTGTCCCTCAGTCTGTTGAAGAGCATTGTTCCGTTGTCTGAACAATATGAAGTTGAAGTGACAGGAATCGGGCCTTATATAGTGCCAGAGTGTGAGACGTAGGTTGATTTGGGAGGGCAGGTCTTCTCAAACCCAAGCCGTTCTCACATAGTAGAGGTTTTCGAAGTAGATTGGTCTGCTACCAAGATAACCTTTGTGTTGCAGTGTCTGACAGAAGAATGAACATTAAATGGTATAAAATACCGACAGATTGTTAGGTAAGACACATATGCAACAGTTAGTATTCTTTATTTTGAACGTTCGCCTACACAGTAGGCTTCTTCTGTGAGTACAGAAAGTTGATTGAAGCAGAAGATCTTTGAAGACGATGTAATCAGTCCATCACCCTTAAAGTTTTGAGGGGGTCGTCCCTCAGTCTGTTGAAGTGCCATTGTTCCGTTGTCTGAAACAATATGAAGTTGAAGTGACAGAATCGGGTCCTTATAATAGTGCCAGGGGTGTGACGTAGGTTTATGTTTGGGAGGCAGGTCCTTCTCCAAACCCAGCCGTTCTCACTAGTAGAGGTTTTCGAAGTAGATAGGTCTGTACCAAGATACCTTGTGTTGCAGTGTCTGAACAGGAATGAACATTAAAATGGTGTGAAATACCGACAGATTGTTAGGTAAGACACATATGCAACAGTAGGTATCTTTATTTTGAAACGTTTCGCCTACACAGTAGGCTCTTCAGTCGAGTACAGAAAAGTTGATAGAAGCAGAAGATACTTGAAGACGTGTATCAGTCCATCACCCTTAAAGTTTTGAGGTGGTCGTCCTCAGTCTGCTGAAGAGCATGTTCGTTGGTCTGAAACAATATGAGTTGAAGTGGACTGAATCGGGCCTTATATAGTGCCAGGAGGTGAGGACGTAGTGTTGACTTTGGGAGGGCAGGTCCTTCTCAAACCCAGGCCGTTCTCATAGTAGAGGTGTTCGAAGTAGATGGTCTTGTAACAAGATACCCTTGTGTTGCAGTGTCTGACAGAAATTGAACATAAAATGTATAAAATACCGACAGATTGTTAGGTAAAAGACACATATGCACAGTTAGGTATCTTTATTTTGAAACGTTTCGCCTACACAGTAGCTTCTTCAGTCGAGTACAGAAAAGTTGATAGAACAGATGATACTTGAAGACGATGTATCCAGTCCACACCCTTTAAAGTTTTGAGGTGGTCAGTCCCTCAGTCTGTTGAAGAGCATTGTTCCGTTGTCTTGAAACAATATGAAAGTTGTAGTGACAGATGGGCCTAATATAGTGCCCAGAGGTGAGACGTAGGTTGATTTGGGAGGGGCAGGTACTTCCTCAAACCCAGCCGTTCTACTAGTAGAGGTTTTCGAAGTAGACATGGTCTGTACCAAGATACCCTTGTGTTGCAGTGTCTGACAGAATGAACATTAAAAATGGTATAAAATACCGACTGATTGCTTAGGTAAGGACACATATGCAACAGTTAGGTATCTTTATTTTGAAAACGTTTCGGCCTACACAGTAGGCTTCTTCAGTCGCGTACAGAAAAGTTGGTAGAAGCAGAAGATACTTGAAGACGATGTAATCAAGTCCATAACCTTAAGTTTTGAGGTGGTAGTCCCTCAGTCTGTTGAAGAGCATGTTCCGTGTCTGAAACAATATGAAGTTGAAGTGACAGAATCGGGCCTTATATAGTGCCAGGAGTGTGAGTACGTAGGTTGATTTGGGAAGGGCAGGTCCTTCTCAATCAGCCGTTCTCACTAGTAGAGGTTTTCGTAAGTAGTGGTCGTACCAAGATACCCTTGGTTGCAGTGTCTGACAGAATGACATTAATAATGGTATAAAAATACCGAAGATTGTTAGGTAAGACACAATATGCAAACAGTTAAGGTATCTTTATTTTGAAACGTTTAGCCTACACAGTAGGCTTCTTCGTCGTTACAGAAAAGTTGATAGAAGCAGAAGATACTTGAAGAACGATGTAATCAGTCCATATCACCCTCTAAAGTTTTGAGGTGGTCAGTCCCTAAACAGCTCTGTCTGAAGTGCATTGTTCCGTTGTCTGAAACAATATGAAGTTGAAGTGACAGAATTCGGGCCTTATATAGTGCCAGGAGGTAGACGTAGGTTGATTTGGAGGGCAGTCCTCTCAAACCCAGCCGTTCTCACTAGCTAGAGGTTTTCGAAGTAGATGGTCTGTACCAAGATACCTTGTGTTGGCAGTGTCTGACAGATGAACATTAAAATGGTATTAAAATGACCGACAGATTGTTAGGTTAAGACCACTTATGCAAACAGTTAGGTATCTTTATTTTGAAACGTTTCGCCTTACAAGGTAGGCTTCTTCAGTCGAGTACGAAAAGTTGATAGAAGCAGAGATACTTGAAACCGATGTAATCGTCCATCACCCTTAAAGTTTTGAGGTGGTCAGTCCCTCAGTTGTTGAAGGCATTGTTTCGTTGTCTGAAACATATGAAGTTGAAGTGACAGAAACGGGCCTTAATAGTGCCAGGAGGTGGGAACGTAGTTGATTTGGGAGGGCAGGTCCTTCTCAAACGAGCCGTTCTCATAGTAGAGGTTTTCGAAGTAGATGGTCTGTTTCCAAGATACCCTTGTGTTGCAGTGTCTGACAGAGAACATTAAAATGGTATAAAATACCGACAGATTGTTAGGTAAGACACATGTGCAACAGTTAGTATCTTTATTTTGAAACGTTTCGCCTACACAGTAGGCTTCTTCAGTCGAGTATCAGAAATGTTGATTAGGATAGCTGAAGATACTTGAAGACGATGTAATCAGTCCATCACTTAAAGTTTTGAGGTGGTCAGTCCTCAGTCTGTTGAAGAGCATTGTTCCGTTGTCTGAAAAACCAATATGAAGTTGGAAGTGACAGAATCGGGCTTATATAGTGCCAGGAGGTGAGACGTATGTTGATTTGGTGAGGCGGTCCTTCTCAAACCAGCCGTCTCACTAGTAGAGGTTTCGAGTAGATAGGTCTGTACCAAGTATACCCTTGTGTTGCAGTGTCTGACCAGAAATGAACATTAAAATGGTATAAAATACCGACAGATTGTTAGGTAAGACACATATGAAACAGTTAGGTATCTTTATTTTGAAACGTTTAGCCTACACAGTAGCTTCTTCAGTCGGAGTACAGAAAAGTTGATAGAAGCAGAAGAAGTTACTGAAGACGATGTTAATCAGTCCTCACCTTAAAGTTTTGAGGTGGTCAGTCCCTCAGTCTGTTGAAGAGCATTGTTCGTGTCTGAAACAATATGAAGTTGAGTGACAAGAATCGGGACCTTATATAGTGCCAGGAGGTGAGACGTAGGTCTGATTTGGGAGGCAGGTCCTTCTCAAACCAGCCGTTCTCCATAGTTACGAGTTTTCGAAGTAGATGGTCTGTACCAAGATACCCTTGTGTTGCAGTGTCTGACAGAATGAACATTAAAATGGTATAAAATACCGACAGATTGTTAGGTAAGGCACATATGCAACAGTTAGGTATCTTTATTTTGAAACGTTTTTGAAACGTTTCGCCTACACAGTAGGCTTCTTCAGTCGAGTACAGAAAAGTTGATAGAAGCAGAAGATACTTGAAGACGATGTAATCAGTCCATCACCCTTAAAGTTTTGAGGTGGTCAGTCCCTCAGTCTGTTGAAGAGCATTGTTCCATTTTAATGTTCATTCTGTCAGACACTGCAACACAAGGGTATCTTGGTACAGACCATCTACTTCGAAAACCTCTACTAGTGAGAACGGCTGGGTTTGAGAAGGACCTGCCCTCCCAAATCAACCTACGTCTCACCTCCTGGCACTATATAAGGCCCGATTCTGTTCCTTCAACTTCATTATTGGTTTCAGACACGGAACAATGTCTTCACAGACTGAGGGACTGACCACCTCAAAACTTTAGGGTGATGGATCTGATTAATCGTCTTCAAGTATCTCTGCTTTTATCAACTTTTCTGTACTCAGACTGAGGAAGCCTACTGTTGTGGCGAAAACGTTTCAAAATAAAGATACCTAACCTGTTGCATATGTGTCTTACCTAACCAATCTGTCGCGTTATTTTTACCATTTTAATGTTCATTCTGTCAGACACTGCAACACAAGGGTATCTTGGTACAGACCATCTACTTCGAAAACCTCTGACAGTGAGAACGGCTGGGTTTTGAGAAGACCTGCCCTCCCAAATCACGACGTCTCACCTCCTGGCACTTATTAAGGCCCGGGATTCTGTCACTTCAATTCATATTGTTTCAGGAATACGGCAACCATGCTCTTCAACAGACTGGGGACTGACACCTCAAACTTTAAGGGTTGATGGACTGATTACATACGTCTTCAAGTATCTTCTGCTTCTATCAACTTTTCTGTACTCGTACTGAAGAAGCCTACTGTGTAGGCGAAACGTTTCAAATAAAGATACCTAACTGTTGCATATGTGTCTTACCTAACAATCTGTCGGTTTTTATACCATTCTTTAATGTTCATTCTGTCAGACACTGCAACACAAGGGTATCTTGTGTACCAGAACCCCCATCTATACTTCGAAAACCTCTACTAGTGAGAACGGCTGGGTTGAGAAGGACCTGCCTCCCAAATCAACTACGTCTCACCTCCTGGCACTATATAAGGCCCGATTCTGTCATTCAACTTCATATTGTTTCAGACAAGGAACATGCTCTTCAACAGATGAGGGACTGACCACCTCAAAACTTTAAAAGGGTGATGGACTGATACTCGTCTTCAAGTATCTTCTGCTTCTATTCAACTTTTCTGTACTCGGACTGAAGAAGTACTGTGTAGGCGAAAACACCCCCCCCCCCCCCCCCCCCCCCCCCCCCCCCCCCCCCCCCCTTTCAAAAATAAGATACCTAACTGTCGCATATGTGTCTTACACTAACATCTTGTCGGAATTTTATACCATTTTAAGGTTCATTCTGTCAGACACTGCAACACAAGGGTATCTTGGTCAGACCATCTACTTCGAAAACTCTACTAGTGAGAACGGCTGTGTTTGAGAAGGACCTGCCCTCCCAAATCAACATCACGTCTTCACCTCCTGGCACTATATAAGGCCCGATTCTGTCACTTCCAACTTCATTATTGTTTCAGACAAAGGAACCAATGCTCTTCAACAGACTGAGGGGACTGACCACCTCAAAACTTAAGGGTGATGCGACTGATTACATCGTCTTTCAAGTATCTTCTGCTTCTATCAAACTTTCTGATACTCGACTGAAGAAGCCTACTGTGTAGGCGAAACGTTTCAAAAATAAAGGATACCTAACTGTTGCATTGTGTCTTACCTAACAATCTGTCGGAATTTTATACCATTTTAATGTTCATTCGTCAGAACACTGGCAACACAAGGGTTATCTTGGTACAGACCATCTACTTCGAAAACCTCTACTAGTGAGAACGGCTGGGTTTGAGAAGGGACTGCCCTCCCAAATCACCTACGTCTCACCTCTGGGCTCTAATATAAGGACCGATTCTGTCACTTCAACTTCATATTGTTTCAGACAACGGAAAAAATGCTCTTCTACAGATGAGGGACTGACCACCTCAAAACTTTAAGGGTTGATGGACTGATTACATCGCTTCAAGTCTCTTCTGCTTCTATCAACTTTTTCTGTACTCGACTGAAGAAGCCTTACTGTGTAGGGAACGTTTCCAAAATGAATGATACCTAACTGTTGCATATGTTGTCTTACCTAACAATCTGTCGGTATTTTATACCATTTTAATGTTTCATTCTGGTCTGTACACTGCAACACAAGGGTATCTTGGGTAAGACCATCTACTTCGAAAACTCTATAGTGGACGGCTGGGTTTGAGAAGGACCTGCCTCCCAAACAAGACCTTACGTCTCCAATCGGCACTATATAATGGCCCGATTCTGTCACTTCAATTCATATTGTTTCAGACAACGGAAACAATGCTCTTCTCCAGACTGAGGGACTGACCACCTCAAAACTTTAAGGGTGATGGACTGATTACATCGTCTTCAAGTATCTTCTGCTTCTATCAACTTTTCTGTACTCGACTGAAGAAGCCTACTGTGTAGGCGAAACGTTTCGAAATAAAGATACCTAACTGTTGCATATGTGTCTTACCTACCAACCTCTCAGTATTGTATACCAGACACTGCAACACAATGGCTTCTTAGTACAGAAAAAAACCTCTTGTATTTAGTGGCTCTTGCAAATGAGTGGACAGAGTTATCAGACCTTATTTTTTAGGGAGCATTGAAAATTGGATTTGGCAAATACTTTGTTAGTGGGATGGATTGTAAAGGACCTGCCGAGTATGACCCAACAGGCCTGCAGCAGTGATCCTCCTTTCTTATGTTCATTAAAGGAACGAATGCTAGTCTTTATTTTCTTCTGTTAAGTCAGGTGCCTTTTGAAGTAACTGTCAGGTGATGATAAGTATTAGGTGAATGTGCTTATAAACGAAGAACTGTTACTGAAGGCTCATAGGAATTCTTGCCTTTGTTTCAATCGGTCGTTCCCAAGTTCTTCAAGATGGATAGTCAATTTCAGAGGTTCGTTGTCTTGGACGAGAAGAAGAGCATCATTCGAATGTCAAAGGGAAAAAGCTAAATGCTAGGGAAAGATTTGAAAATTTGCCTTGCAAGATATGTACTAATTAAAAAATACTCTCAAGAAAGTTATATTTGCAGAAAACAATTGCACTTCTGTTAACTTTTTCCAAAAATCTTCTACTTTGGCAGAAAGTCCCTTTGAGATGTGGCACAAACACAATTCACAATATTTATGGATTCTTGATTGATACTTCATCATTCTCGATATGAAATACAGAAACAATGATCAAATGTATCAAAGCATGATGTCAGTTTGTATTCATTAATATTGATAACCGACACAAAGCTTTTAGTGACAAGATTTTCTCAATAAAGAGTCTCATTAATGACGTCTTTGAATTTTCCAAGTATTTTGCCAATAAATCTAACATTATTAGTAGAGCATTGTAGCAGGCCTAGTGGCCCACGAGAGGAAGACCTAGTCACTTTCTGTCTAATGCCATTGACTCTACTTAGTCAGTTACAGCTCATATCCACTAAAACAAGGAGCACAGAGAGGAAATGGTATGGTGATACCGACAAGATGTGGAAAAAGACACTTATGTACAGTTCAGGACATTTATTAAAGGAAACGTTTCGCCACGAGTGGCTTCTTCAGTCCTAATACAGAGAAAACTAAGAAAACACGCAAATATATAGTGGAGGGAGTCAGGTGAGGTGATGCGTGGGTAGGGGTGGTAGTAGTAGTACATAAGAACATAAGAATGTAGGAACACTGCAGAAGGCCTACTGGCCCATACGAGGCAGGTCCTTATCAAAACGACATTTACCTAAAGCTACTCAAGAAACAACTCCCGCACCCCCCAACACCAATCACACCCAGCCCCTCCCACTCATATATTTGTCCAGTCTCTTCTTAAAGCTACCCAAGGTCCTAGCCTCTATCACCCCACTGGGAAGACTGTTCCACGCATCTACAACTCTGTTAGAAAACCAGTACTTACCTATGTCCTTTCTAAATCTAAATTTATCCAGCTTAAATCCATTATTCCTGGTTCTTACCTGGTTCGACACCCTCAGTATTTTTATTAATGTCTCCCTTGTTTTTTGCCGTCATCCACTTATACACTTAAATGATATCTCCCCTCATTCTCCGCCTCTCCAGAGAGTGAAAATTTTAAGGCTTTAAGCCTATCTTCATACGGGAGGTTCCTTACACAGTAAATCATTTTAGTCATTCTTCTCTGTATGTTCTCTAATGAGTCTATGTCCATCCTGTAGTAAGGGGACCAAAACTGAGCAGATAATCTAAATGAGGCCCCCACTAGTGATGTATGAGCTGTAAAATAATTTTTGGATTCTTTTACTTATACTTCTTGAGATAAATCCAAGTAATCTGTTGGCCTTGTTGCGCACACTGAGGCACTGCTGTCTTGGCTTTAGATTTCTGCTTACCATGATCCCAAGTCTTTTTCACATTCTGTATGACAAAGCTCAAATTCACCTAGATTATAGCTTCGAGGGTTATTTTAAATTACCAAGGGAAGTACCTTACACTTATCCACATTAAACTTCATCTGCCATTTCTCAGACCAAGACATTAATTTGTTCAAATCGTCCTGGAGTTCATTGATATCCTCCTCAGAGTGAATTATAGGGCCCTTTCTTTGTTTTCATAAAGCAAACTTACTCTGGTCACTAGTAATCCCTTCTCAAGGTCATTAATGTAAAAATTATGAACAAAAGAGGGCCTAAAACTGATCCTTGTGGAACGCCACTAGTGACTAATCCCCTTCAGATTTCACTCCATTTAAAGGTAACTCTCTGCTTTCTATTGGTAAGCCATGCCTCAATCCATTGCTAGACTTACCTCCTATTACCATGAGCTGCCACTTTTCTTAAGAGTCTCTTGTGAGGTACTTGTTTGAAGGCTTTACTAAAAACCAAATAAAACAATATATATTCCTTTTCACTGTCAAACTGCCTCAATGTTCTATTGAAGAACGTCAGTAAGTTTGTCAGGCAGGAACGACCTCTCGTGAATCCTTGCTGAGATTCATTTATTTAAGTTATGCTCTTCAAGGTGACTTCTGATAATGTCAGCTATAATTGATTTCTAATAACTTGCCCACTATAGATGTCAGGCTTATTGGACGGTAATTTGAAGGAGTGGACTTATCCCTGATTTGAATATAGGAACCAATTAGCCATCTTCCACATCTTGGCACAACATGGGGAAGGATGGACGCATTGAATACACTCGTTAAAAGGCTGACTAAGCTCCATCGGGTCCCGGGACTTATTTTGTTTCAGTTTGTCTATCTGTTTAATAACAAAGTCCCTCGTGACAGTAATATTAGTTAATTATATTCATCAGGAACTAATATTGTTAATTACTGGAAAACTCATTTACATCTTCCTGTGTAAAAACTGACAAAAAATAGTCATTAATAAGGAACACATTTCCAGTTCTTATCCGTCAGCTGTTTCATTCCCAGATTTCAGAGGTCCTACTTTTTCCTTCACCTTCGTCCTATACACTTGAAAGAACCCCTTTGGATTAGTCTTTGATTCATTAGCGACTCTAATTTCATAGTCACGTTTAGCCTTTCTAATCGCCTTTTTTACTTCTCTTTTAAGCTGAACATATTGGTCAGTAAGGTTAACCGTACTGACCAATATGTTCAATAAGAACATAAGAATGTAGGAACACTGCAGAAGGCCTACTGGCCCATACGAGGCAGGTCCTTATCAAAACGACATCTACCTAAAGCTACTCAAGAAATAACTCCCGCACCCCTTGACACCAATAAAACCCAGCCCCTCCCACTCATATATCTGTCCAGTCGTAGTAGTAGTAGTAGTAGTAATGGAACAAAGGAGGTGAGGCTAGAGAGGGACCTGCTGGCATCAAGTAACACCAGTTCCCAGGATGGGTAATATCCTCTTGCTTAGTAATTTTGAAATGCTGTAACTACCGGATTTTTGCTTTATAGTGTTACTGACAGAAATTAGTGCAGCTTCAATGCATTTTCTCCGTCTCAAGTCGTCTTCTTTAATAACTAGTTTAGCTTCACTGAATTTCATGAGGTGTCCAACATCGTCTCTATGTTGAACACATGCGTTTTTGCGGTCATCATTTCTGCAAGCATTTTTGTGTTCTGCTATCCTAATGTCCAGAGTTCTGCCTGTTTCCCCTACATATACCTTGTCCAGAGTTCTGCCTGTTTCCCCTACATATACCTACATATACCTTTTTA
>NW_026475416.1:0-10715 GCF_026875155.1 Cherax quadricarinatus
GGAAAAAAGGGTTTTGATGTTGGAAATTTGGGGGGTAATCTTGAAAAAAATTTTTCTGGATCAATCACAAAAAATTTGTCTGTTCGGTGAAAAAACTTTTAGAAGAAGGTCCGGAACTCTTGTAAGGTCCACTTGGGGGGGTTTTTTAAAAGGGAAATAAAGGAAAAAAACCCGACACATCTGTAAAACACGAGAAAATGGCCCTCCAAGGGAAAATATCCTTTTTAAAAAACATATCCCCGAAAAAACCAATTTCTCTGTTGCACCAAAAATGGCTTACCAAGATCACTCCCCCCAAAATTCCCAAACATAAAACCCACCTTTCTCCGCACACTGGGAAACCTACCTTGAAGATGTGCAGATGACTTAAACAATGCACAAAGAAGTTTCCCCTCCAAGCCGAACACTAGGCACAACACTCCGGGCAACATGAACAGACGCCCCGCCGAAATCATTCCAGCAAGTTCCACAGCGAATGTTCAACAAAGATCAGACTTACTGGGAAACTAAAAACACTCTGCATAATAGAATTGGAAAAGTTTAGGAAGACCTGAAATTTTTTCAAAATTTTTATCTGCCATTCAACCACAAAAACTGAAGCCCCAGCTTAGGCCCAAATTCGCAACGGGAATTACGAAACCAAAACAAACCCAATTTCACCCCAAAAAACTACAGACAAAATACTCCGATTTCCCAAAAAAACTATCTTCAAGGGCATCATCTCAGCACCATCCAACACGGCTCCCCAGTCTACCCGACGTTACATCAATGCACTAAAAGGTTTAGCAAAGACACGACCATCGGGGTAAACCCCGCGATAAAGGAGGTGGTTGTTTATCATGAAAACTGACATTACAGGGAAAAAAATGCCAATCTATTTAAAGACCCAGAACCTACAAACCTCCACAACTAACCCAAAGGGGCAACCTTTTAAAAATTTTTTTTCAAAAACTCGCCGCTTCTGAGGGCTCAAACAAGGGGGGAAATTCTGCACACCATGCCCGCAACCCCAGACCCCCAGAAAGTACGGGCCCGCCAAAGACTACAAGCCTGGTATCCCACTGAGGCCCCTATCCTCGGAATAGGCAGTGCTCCCCCCCAAGCTCTCAGGAATTCTCGCCAAACCCCTCAAAACCCTTGGGGACTATCGTCCAGCAATCTCAAACCCTCGGTGATCTTTTCAATCGCATTCGCAAAAATCAACATCAGGGAAAAAAGAAACTTTCCAGCCTTACGTGACTTCCCATTCACTAAATACTACTAAACAACCCCGATCTCTTCGCAAAAAATTGAGATTACTTGATCTTCCCCCTTCCCGCCAGCGACTTCATCGACCTGGTTTAACATGGTTTGGCTTTACGTGTTTTCTTTTGAAAAACCCTCTTTCAGCAGACTTTTGACTACCCATGGTTCGCCACTCAGTGCAGTCCCTAGCGAACCTATACATGGAACATAAGAAGCCGAACGTTTTCTCCACCATTATTCCTACGTCTGTCACACTGCTCCGTTATGTTGACGACATTCTCCTCATAACTCCCTAATCGCTTCAACGTTCAAGCTCTCCAAGACAAGCTCAACACAGGTCGACCTTCAATCCAGTTCACACTTGAAAGAAGAGGTCCGACACACTCTTCCTTTCCTTGATGTTCTACTCTGCAAAGCTGACCACGAACTCGTTTTAAAGTCTTCGAAAACCCATCCATCCAAAACGATCTTCTCCACTTTTCAACTCTCACCACGACACCAAAACCAAACGTTTTTGTAATTTAGGCTTCTTCACTGCGTTGCACGCAAACAGCAGCAACGAGGTTCCATGAGGAAGAATGCAGCTATACATTGGAACATGTAATGTTCCAAACTCCACTATCCGCGTCACTTCCATCAGAGACTGAAGACGGCGAGCACTAAACACTTCAACACACCCAGAGAAGACACAGCCGAGAAGAGATACATTAGTCATCCCACCAACTCAATTGCCAACATGTTTCCAACATCTTTTGCGCAAACCATCATTCCAAGTATCTACCTCCACAACCACGACCATCAAGGACATCACCAGTAGTAGGCAGGACAAGCCCATCCCTGCAGGGGTATACATAATCCCTGTAATGAACTGCAACAAGTATACGTGGGCAAAAATCACGGGACCTCCAAACACTATTTCAGAACACCAAACGCACGCAGGTCTGACGCACCACAAGGAATGCCTGCGTACAACACCGTAATTCACACAACCACATGATAAACTACAGGACTCAAGACTATCGCCACAGAAGACAACACCCAATACCGATGAATCCTGGAATCATTTCACTCATATTTCTATATCCGACAACTTCAACCGAGAATATGGCTTCTATAACATAGCTGAACCACTTGCCAAGAAACTTCTTCATGCTTACCCACATAAGAACACTGTAGAGGTCTGCTCACAAACTTGTCATCTCCTTTCCAAGTCCTACCCAAGTTTTTAGACTCTACAACCCAACTCGGTACATCCATCAGATGCAGCATTCTTTCCCTGACCACAGCCGGACTATAAATACTCCGCGTTCTTCCACCCCAGGTAGTTCTGTTTGTGACTTGAAAAAGCCCACTTTGTGGGCGAAACGTAGTCAAAAAGGATCACATTATACTGCATTTGGGGGGGGGGGGGGGCCTGATGGGTTTTTTCAAGGGCTAAAGGAATGCAAAATGGAAGTCTGTGAACCATTAACTAATATTTTTAATTTATCTCTTCAAACAGTGTGTGGGTCTGATATGTGGAAGATGGCTAATGTAATTCCAATTTTTTCAAAACAGGGGACAAGTCGTTTTACCGTCAAATTACCGCCCAAAAAACCCTGACCTCAATTGTAGTCAAATTACTAGAGTCAATTATAGCTCAAATTATAAAGAGAGCATCTCGATAAGCATAGCTTTGATTAATGATACTCAGCATGGATTCACAAGAGGCCGGTCTTGTCTAACTAATGTTATTAACCTTTTTTTAGTAAAGCTTGAGGGCTGTTGACCATGGGCGATAAAGAATGTGATATTATTTACTTAGATTTTAGTAAGGCATTTGATAGAGTTCCGCACCAAAGACGTTGAAGAAAGTAGCAGCAGCCATGGCATGGGGGAAAGAGTGCTCTCGGGATCGAATCATGGCTCACAGACTAGGAAGCAGAGAGTGTCATAAATGGGTTTAAAATCCGATGGGGATCAGTATCAAGTGGCGTTCCACAGGGATCAGTCTTGGGCCCGTTGTTGTTTATAATATATATCAATGAACTTGATGAAGGAATTACTAGTGTTATGACAAATTCCCGATGACACTTAAGATAGTGTAGGATGAGTGAGAATGGATTTAAAAACCGACAAGTTGAAGATTGAGACACTTATGCAGATATGGGAAATCTTTATTCCAGGAAACGTTTTCGCCACGCAGTGGCTTCATCAGTCCAATACAAATGGGGGGGGGGGAGGAAGCGTAAGGAGAGAGGAGAATGAGGTAATCAGTCCCCTCACATCCTGGAGTCGATGGTGTTCAGTCCCCATCAATCTTGTAGAATGTACAGCATAGGGCCGTAGACGTGGCATATATACTGTAGTGAGGTGACGTAAGCAGTTGGAGGCGGTTCATAGTGGTACCATCCACTATTCGAAGTAGGTCTTCGTCAAAGTTTGAACAAGTGTTTGAAGAATTCTTTGTAACAAGATCCCAGATGCTTGCTGTTTCCTGACAGTTTGTGATGAATGGTTTTGAAAAACCGACAATGTTGAGACGTGAGACCACTTAATGCAGCATAATGGGAATCTTTATTCAGGAAACGTTCGCCACGCAGTGGCTTACATCAGTCGCCAATACAAAGAGGACGCGTAAGGGAGGAGGAGAATGAGGTTAACCAGTCCCTCAACCTGGAGTCGATGTTTTCAGTCAATCAATCTTGATAGAATGTACAACATAGGAACGAACGAACGAAACGAACGAAAGTTCAGGTAAGATCCCAAATGGGATGAGCGGGGAAGACGGTGACAGAGAAGAATAGTGCCTGAGAGGAGATGTTCTTAGTCGTTGAAATAGAGCCAGGGCTTAATCCAGTCAGCAAGGCGATCGTGGGACAGATATTGAAAGAGAGAAATTCCGGTTCTTCTGTTGGGACTCCGGTGGTGAGCTGGGAGTAAGGGACTTGCGACCCTTTAGAGCTAGAGAGGAGTGCAGAACTGAAGTCATGTCTTAACCCAAAAAAGCGAAGGCGAACGTGGGGTTCAGAAATGGACTGTCCCATAGAAGGTACTGTCAGCGGATCCAGGTTATTTGTAAGTAGGGTTTAGGAGCAGGATCAGCAAGGAGTAAAAAAGGTTGTGTGGTTTGTGGGTTCTGCGAATGTCTTCGTCAAGGAGAGAGTCCAGTAGTCATGTCGTGTCTCAAGTTGTCTATTCTGTCTGTCACTGAGCCTCTTTCCAGTTACAGATTCATCGCAGGACGTTCTAACTGGGCATGGAGAGACCGCTGTTGGCGAAAGTCCTCGTCCATCTGACATCAAGCAACCCGAGCGCAGCCGCCTTGTTCTCTGTACACGCTGCCATGCTTAAGGTAAGTTTGTTTTTGCTGCAAGAGAGAGGGCAGAGGAGAGTAAGTTTATCAGAGGACGTATTAGGGATTTGTAAGGGTTAAGTATGGTGCGTTGAGAGGCATGTTTCAGCTTGTAGAGGCCCGCAAGGGCCCTTACTAGCTATTGCATGCCTTTAGTGAATGTGTCCGTTAAACGAAGGAAAAAGGGTATCAAGATTAACGCCATAGGACAGTGACAGATGTTGTATAGGGAGTAAGTGCTGTGTCAGCTTGTTCTGAGTTTTCGACATTAATTAGGAGATCACGTTTCCTGTAGTTTAAATACGTAATGCTGGATTTTGCTGCATTGGTTTTGATCCTCCATTTTTGTTCCAAATGGGCTATCCTGTCCAACCTCATTTTGTGGTTTTGTGTGTGAGTGTATCTATATTGCATGAGTGATAAGTTGTGTAATGTCGTCTTGCATAGGCTAGTGTGATGGAGTTGTGGTATATAGGTTGGTATGTCGTAGTGTATATAATGTAGAGGGTAGGGGAAATGGACAGATCCCTGGGGTACTCCAGCATTTTATGTGAAGTAGTCAGAGTAACAGCCTTGGAATTTGATTCCATGTAACGGCCGTCTAGGAAGTTGCAGGAGGAGTTTACGAGTATTGAGATGCAAGGTTGAAGTTAGTGAAAAGTTTGTAACTTGAGCCCCTCGTGCCACTCAAGTGGTCAAAAGCTTTTTCAAACGTCTTTTCAACCAGGCTGTCCTGTTCTTTGTTTTTGTGTTTATTGTGGATGTAGTGAGAATGATGTTAATGCATCCTGGTGGATCTGTGGAGTTCGAAAGCAAAACTGGCCACTGAAAGTAGAGAATTATGTTCCAGGTATCTGCGAAGGCGATGATTAATGGTTTTCAAAGAGTTTTCCCTAAAGTTTCGAGGAGGCTGATAGTGCGATAGTTTCTAGGGGGGGTTCCCCCCCCCCAGAGTGGTCTTTATTTGGGTTTTAGGAAGGAGGATAGCAGTAGCACAGCTTTGAAGAGGGAAGGGAAGTATCCAGAGGCAAGGGAGGCAATGAGGAGTTTTGTGAGGCAGTATGATAGAGTCTAGGAAGGTGTTTCGGATAATATGGTATAGTCCAGAGCCAACCAGGATCCTTTGGAGGAAGGTTCTTGAGGAGAGTTTTAATGTCCTGTGTTGGTGAAAGGAGTGTCGAGTTCTTGGAGGAGGTTAAGAGTGTCTAGATGTATGTGGCTGTCTGGTGTTGTTTCTTGTGTGTGTTGCAGTGTTCCCCAGTTGTTCTATGTTCTGAATGTGTTGAATAACTTAGGGTAGTGGGTGAGCGTTGAAGATGTTCTCCCAATGTGTTTGAAGATGTTGGTAGCAGCCTTGGGGTCTGAGATGTTGTGTTGTTGATGGGGTGATGTTTTTGAATTTGTTGTGGGAGTAGTGCCTCTGATTTTTTTTGATTAAATTTTCCAGAAGGCTTAGTGTTTTTAACACGCTGCCTGTCCGCTTGTTTAGTTAGTCGTGAGCCAGTGATTGTTTGTGGTCTTTGGTCTAGGCTGTGTAAAATTTTGTTTCTAAGGTAAGTGAGATATCTAATCGGACTTGATTAAATCTATGTGTGTTGTAGAGGAAAGCGGTGTGTGGTAGCAATAATAATTCTTCTTTGTTCTGAGTGACAGTTTAAGGAAAACGAGTGGTGTGCGTTTTTCTTTGGTATTGCAGATGTTTGGCTGCTTGTGTAATGGTGTCCTGGATTAACAAGTTGAGTATCCGATGTACAGAGATAGGTTTGTTGTGTTGTAGTCAAGGTGAGGTTAATAATGTCTATGTGTTGTTTGAAAGCATCCCAGTCAGCGTTCTTGTAGGAGAATGAAGTGTGTGGTTGGAAATGAGGATAGGTTGGAGGAGATGTTGTAAGATGACTGGGATGTGATTCATGAAAGCCTGTAATAGGGCCAGGTAATGTTCTAAAGTTGAAATAGAGAGCTGGCTCGTTTTTCCAAGAATGATGTCTGGATTGCCTTGGCCCGTGTGGTTGAAGAAGGTATTGAAGTCTGGGCCAAGATTAATTAGGTGTATAATGGTTTGTGAAGTGAGTAATTGTGACCAAGTGTTTGTTTACTGGTGTGATGAAAGGCAGTGTGTTTGGCATTCATGTCAGCTATTAGTAAGTTGTGTGTTGGTAAGTTGAAGACTAAAGGAGAGGTCGTGTATGTGAGAGTAGTGTTTGGGCGAGCATAGTTGGTGAAAAAGATAAAGGGCCAAGGTGGGTGTGTATTCTGACCGGCAAGACAGTGATGGTGAATAAAAGGATTGGGAGAAATTCATGTTTTAAGTTGGAATTGACAATGATGGCAACCCCATCGTGGGGATCATAGGGGACTGTAGTGCAGTATAACCATAATGGCGGATACATTGGGGGCTTTGAGGCAGGTACTGTTTAGCAAAACAATATCTGGCCTCTCTGCTTCAAGGAGCTCGGCCAGTAGGTGTCTAATTGTAAAGTAAGAACGTACGTTGAACTGAATCGCCTTAAACGTGATTTAATGGTTTCGTCTTAGCAAAGTTAATGTCGGGGGAGGAGTTTGGATTAAAGCCCGTGATAGTGGTGCCATCAGTGGATGTGTGTTTGTAGGTGCTACGGACCCGTTTCCTGGAGGGGAGGAAGAGATGGATCTGTTTTTATGTTCTTTGGTCTGTCCGTTAGAAGTTGGGGTAGGTTTAGGTTTGAGTGGATTTTGTCTGGAGGAGGTGGAGTTGGACCTGGATGAGGTTTTGGTTGTGGTGGAGTGGGCGAAGGTGGATGCAGAGGAAGTGGAAGTTTTGGTAAGCTGTGAGGAAGTGGAAGCTTTGGAAGGGGATGAAGTGGGTAAGGAAGTGGGGGGAGGGGTGGTCGTAGCAGTAGCAGTGGGGGTGTTGGTGGGAGGTGTAGAAGTAGTGAAGAGAGGTAGTGGAGGAGAGAGCTGGTGGGAGTAGGAAGTGGGGGGGTGGGAGAGAGAAGGAGGGAGAGGTTGTAGGAGGCTTGGAAGAGAAGCAGGAAGGAGGATAATTAAAGAGGGAAGATTGTTAGCAGACAAGATTAGGTTAAGGACATGTGATTAGTCTGATTGGTAAGCTTGTGAGATTACCATCGCAGAGTGGGCAGCAGTGGCAAGTTGACAGTTAGTTTTGTAGTCTAGTGTGGGTGTAGAAGGAGAAGTGCTTGTAGTCTGTGTGTTGGTGTTTGATGTGTGTAGAGTAGAAGAGGTAGACCAAGTGCGTGGGGAGGCCCAGGCATTGGGGGTAGGGGAGGGAGGTGTGGAAGGGGAGGGAGGTAAGGAAGGGAGGGAGGAGCAGGGAAGGGGTTGGGTAGGGAGGGAGGTTGGTTTGCTCTGAGGGAGGAGAGAATGTGCTTTCTAGAAGGGCAGGAATTTGCAACTGCAGTGTGTGACCCGCCGCAGTTAGAACATTTAAGGGGGAGGTTGCAAGTATTCCAGAAGTGGCCAGTTGCTGAACATCTGGAGCAGACTTGTGTAGATGTGCATGTGTTTTTGTCGTGGCCGAATTTGTAGCATTTAAGACATTGTGTGATTGGGTGGAAGTTCGGAGTGAAGAGAGCGTTTGAGGAATGCGGATGGTCTTGGCAAAGATTCCTTGACTGAAGAGTGTAGAGGCGTCAGCAGGAGTAGAACAGCGTATTTTGAGAATGGTAGAGTTTTCTGGTCTGTAAATATCGTCAACAGAGACTTTGTTCTTAGTACTGATATCTTTTATTAAGTCTTCTTTGTCTGTGTCATAGGCTGTCAGGAGAGAGTAGTCTACGTGTTTAGCAATGACTGTGCTTTTGGCACGGTGCTCAGGAGTCCAAATAATGGTGAAGCCTGCGTTGAGAAGTTTTTGTCTGGTATCGCTTGAGGTGTACGCTTCGTAGGAATGTTTGTCAAGAAGGAGTTTGAAGCCTGAGTTGGTTTTGAAGACTTTAAGTTGAGGTGCACCAGTGATCTGATATAATAAATTTTCCGGACAGATAGTGGCATCAGGATTAGAAAATTTGAGGTTTAGCGAGAAGGAATTGGATTTAGTAGAAGCAGAGGCAGGTGTGGGAGGTTGGGGGAGAGTGGAAGGCGGGTGGGAGGTGAAGGCAACGAAGGCATCGTCTAATTACGAAAAGATGTAATTGGAGGTGACAATCGGCCAAAAAGTGAGAGTACTCAGCTAGGCAAGTACGTGTAAGTAGACACACGTACTTGCCTGGCGCAGGACACTGAGGAGGTGAACTGTAGCTTGATGGAGCACTGTATATCCTGAGTGGTGGCGAGACTGGCTGTATGGCGTGCAGTCAACAGGCGAAGAGAATTCAGGCAGCAAGAGGCTTCCTGCCCTTCGGTCGGCAACCACCGACGCACCAATCCTGATGGTGGAGAGGAAGACGAAGGTCCAGCAAGCACTACTCAAAGCACTACTCAACACGGGGTAATTTCGAGAGAGGCGAGATCGTCGATGTGTTAGGTAAGCACACGTCACCACTCGAGCTAAGTCGCTTGATCGCGTTCTCAACTGTCGAGTTTATCGTGCATAACTAGGAGAATGGCCTTTATATAGTTCCCAGGAGAGTGAGACTAGAGGAATTGCCTTTTGTGAAGAGGCAGGTCCTTCTCAAACAAGACATTATCTCACATTAATGTAAAAGGTTGTCAGGTTAGTCTGTAAACTCATAGTATACCAACTTGTATTTGGATTGTCTGCCATGAAGAATCTAGTTAAGAATGGTATCAAATACCGACTTAATTAACCAATCCCAAAGTCTTTTAAAGTTCATCAAATTTTATTACTGGGCCATTCATGAAGAAATACTTAATTGCCTTTTTCCTTTGGAGGGGGGGAGGTGGGGGGGGGGGGGGGGCCGGGGTTTCCTAATTAAAAAAAAGGGGGGTGAAAATAAAAAGTGAGAAAAATTTGAAGAGGAAGAAAACCCGTATTGGGGGTGGGAGGTGAAGACGAGGAGCACTAATCCAGGGGGGGAAAGGGTAAAAGGGGAAAAGGGCGAAAAATTAGGCAGAGGGGGCCCGCCCTTCGGCGAAACCCCAATCCTGATGGGGAGAAAAAAAGGTGCAAGACTCTAAAGCCATCAACGGGGGAATTTCAGAGGGGTTCTGGGGGGCCCCACGCACCACCGAGTAAGGACGCCCCCAAAAGTTTTAAGAAAAACCGTTTTTGGGGAAAAGGGAAGGTTATCCCCCAAAGGGGTTTTTCCCCCCAAAACGTTCCCTTTTTAAGGGAAATATGCCCAAAATACCCCGGGATTTCCCGTTTAAAAAAAAAAAAACCCAGGGGGCCAACAACATTAACAAATTTAAACCCCCCCCCCTTTCTGCCCAAAAATTGGGGTTTTTTTTTTCCCCCAAATTTCCCCAAATTAAAAAAAAGGGTAAACCCTTTTAAAGGCCCTTTCCCCCTTTCCAAAAAAAAATTTTAAAAAATTTTTTTTTAAAATAAACGGGTTTTTGGGAAAAAACCCCCCCCCTTTTCCGTAATTTTAAAAATCTTGTTTTTTTGGTTTTTTAAAAAAAAGATTTTTCCGGTTAGGAAAGACACAAACAACAGTTAAGGTATTTTTTTGAAACTTTTCGCCTACACAGTAGGTTTCTTAAAGTCGAGTAAAAAATTTAAAAGAGAAAAAAGACGAAATCACCATCACCCTTAAAGTTTTGAGGTGGTCTCCCCTTTTGGAAAAGCATTGTTTCCCTTTCTAAAAAATTTAAATTAAATGGATGGGTTTTTTTGCCAAAAAATTTGTCCCCCCGGGGGACCCTTTAAACCCGGGTTTTAAAGGGGGCCTTTTGTAGGAAAAAGGAAAATTTTAAAAAGGATCCCCCCAAAACTTTAAGTGACTTTTAAGTTTCCCCAAAGCTTTTAATTTCACAAATTTTAAAAAAAAAAATAAATTTAAAAGGGAAAAAAATTTTTATTTACCATTTTAATTTTTTTTTATAAAGGGAAAATTTTTACAGAAATTTTTTTTTGGGGGGGGGGGGAAAAATTTTTTTTAATTAAAAATTTTTAAAAATTTAACCTTTTCTTTTTAAATTTAATTCAAAAATTTTTCTTTTCCCAAAAAGGGGGGCCCTTAAATTTTTAAAAACATTTGCTTAAAAAAAATTAGATGAAACTTTGAGGGGGTTG
>NW_026475417.1:0-10015 GCF_026875155.1 Cherax quadricarinatus
TTTTTGTCGACAGGGGTCCAGCGCTCTAAAGTTTTTTCCAGGGGCATTGAAAGAAGGGGAAGTCCCCAGAAAAGGACTTGCTACCTTAAGTCCTAATGGAAGGGGGATTCTCCTTCCAAACAGTATGTACACCTTCCTCCTATCCCCTCCCCCAAATCTTCCATCCACCCAGAAGTCTTTAGTAAAGGTAAGTGTAATGTTATTATTATTTTTTATATGAAAGTACTTGATTTCTGATTGTTTTCAGTATGTAAATTTTTTATTTAATTTGAAAAAGAAATATTTTATTTTAATATTTTTGGGTGTCTGGAACAGATTAATTTTATTCCATTATTTCTTATGGGGAAAGGGGTTTAGTTTCGCGAATTTCGACTTTCGGCAGGCTCTCGGAACGGATTAATCACGAAACTCGGGGTCCACTGTATAGCTAGTAATCCTTGGTTTTAATATTGCTTTCTTAAATCGTGCTGATTTTTTTTCCTACATACAATAACTAGTGTTTGCATTATTTTCCCAGTCTTAATAAATACTTGATTATGAATCAGACATTTTATTTCAGTATGTACTATTAACCTGCACATTAGAGACAACCTTATGACAACATTTTGGTCCAGTTTGGACCATTGCTAATCAGAGAGAAGTGGAAGGAAGAGAGCCAGAATAAATAGAGGGGGCAAGGGTTGGGGAGCATAGAATGTGAGGAGGGAATTGTATTTTTACTTGTGGTAGTAGAACTGCAAAAACCGATGGAGGAAAACGGTAAGAAAGTAGTAGTGGTAATGGAAAAAGGCACTTTTAGTGGCAAAAATAGTAATAGTGGGGGTAGACAAAGAAACAAGAGAACGAGAAGCAGCACTGTAGGAAAGCTGAGGGCCCTACAAGGGTAGGCCTCTTCAAGGGGAACTCCTTTTTCGTGGTGAAGAGGCTCTTAGTCCTGAGGAATAGACCTGTTGGTCTCATTCCTCAGACCGAACCTAATTACCCCCCCCCCTTCCCTATCCCATCCTCCCCTTTTCCTTCCTCCTCCTCCTCCCCACCCCCCCCTTTTTGCCCTTCCTCTTTTGGCCTTTGGGATTTTTCCCACAGGCGCGCTAGTTCCTAGGTGGGGGAAAAAGGGTCCGGGGTTTCCACCCATTCCGTTGAGTTCTTGCAGTGGCGTATTTTGCTGGAATCTGGATCACTGGGTGTCCTGATCTCTTCGGTATCCCGGAGTGTGGCTTTGGGTGTCTTCGGGCGACGGTGTATCTCTGAACCACCTTTTGGGATTCAGTGGTGTGGCTGAAGGGGGATATGCTTTGTGGCGGATATCTGGCCGCCCTCTCTTTTGTCCACTGAGGTAGCTCGTAGATGTAGGTTGCTATCCCGGATTGCTGGTTACGGGCTGAAGGGTAGGGTTGGCACGGGTTCCATGCTGCATCTGCGCTACTACGTTGCTGAGGTCCTCTTGGCGAGGAGGGAGATTCCGGCCCTTTCTTTCCCTCCGGGAAAAACTATTCCTCCCCGCTCCCCCTTTTTTTTTTTTTTTTTTTTTTTTTTTTTTTTTTTCTTTTTTTTTTCTTAAAAAAACAAAAAGCAAAGAATAACCTAACCATGGAGAACCCAGTCCATAAAACCTACTACCCCCGGGCCCCTTCTTGATACCGCACCCCATTCTGAACCCTGCCTTGTTTTTTGACCACTCTTTTGGACACCCTGATGCCCTGTACCTCTTGCTGGTGCTGTTTCCTCACCCCTTCAGGTACCAGGGCTTCCACCGACTCCTTTGATTTGTCTGACTTCTGCTCTCCTTTGACTATGCTTCCGGCCTCTCCTCTACAGTACGGCAATTTTCGAATCGCCAGCCCTTTTCACGTCGGACCAACTCCGGTCCTACTCCTAAATGCCAACAACAGTCTCCGATGTTACTTCGTTACCTTCCCCTTCTACTCGGAAAAGATTGACACGTCATGCACTCCCTCTCCACGCTCAGTTTTCAGACCACACAATGGACTAAATTTTTACTTTTTAAAACGACTTCTGCTTATCTTTCCCGACCATAGTATTGGCAAAACGCTCCTGCGCCATGTTGGTAGAGTATTTTTATTTTGTGCTCTCAAGAGCGGTACGTGCAAACGTCACTATCCAATGCTACCCAAGCTCATGATCTTTCTCTCCTTTCGCATATCGATACTACTCCTATCACTATTGAAAAGCATCTTTCTCCCCAATTCTTGTAGTGGTACTGTCATTCTGCCTCATACCATAGTCCAACAGAATTTCCAGTCATGTGGCAGTGACATTCTTGAACAGCTGAACTCCAGGATCTCCTAATCCCAAAGTAACACTTATGTCCTTCCCTGCCCGCGGGCAGAGACAATACCCTTCCCAATGGGCTCGATTACTTTCGACAGCCGTGAACTCCCGTCCTCTGTTTATGTCACGGGAAAATGGTTATAAGTTCCCAAAAGGTGACCCCTACACCGCAACTATGTAGAAATTGCTGGCGTTTTGGTCACCCGCGAAAATTGCAGATCTGTACCCGAAGCCCAGTCTGTGGTGCCGACCCCCATTCAAATACGTCTTGCAGTCATCCTCCATCTTGCCTTAATTGTAATGAGGCTCACCTTTTCGTACTTTTCACCGTTGCCAGGTCTACTTAACTGAGCGTGAAATCCTTGCCTCAAAGAGGCAGAAGGTCTCCCTTATGCTGTGGCAGTTCCTCATCTCCGCCTCCAAGGGAGACTCCCCCGTGTTTGTTATTCTTGTGTTTCAAACGTCCCACCACTTCTGGGGTCCCATCTCTGCAGCCTCCTTTGTTGTTACCCCTCCAATAGCCACTCCAGTATCTAATCCTTTTGCTGTCCTGGGCTCTGACTCCCGACTACAACTCAGTCTGTTCTCACATCTTCGTGTCCTTCCTCGCAAGCCCCGTATCGAAAACCTCGTCCGACACCTCATCCCAAATCGCCCCTCTACTTCCCCAGAAGTCCAAAAACCCTCCCCATTGCTCAAAATCTTCTTTACCCCTCCTTCCTTTCTTCACCTCTGCATTTTACCTTTCCAGTCTCTGGCCTAGTTCTTCCCTCTCTCTGGCTCTATTACAAAATTTGGAGGTTCACCCTCCCTCGTACTTTGCCTTCCACCCCCGTCCCCTCCCAAGTTTCTCTTCTGCCACCTCCCAGGTTTCTGCCTCTTCTGTCCCCTCCCACACTACTCCGTCCCCTACAAATCTTCGTTCCCCTTACTTTGGTACAGTTCATTACTGTCCCAATCTTTACTCACCCTCCTCCTCCTACCTCCAATATTGTCTCCATACATCTTTAAATTCAGAAACACTTGAAGCCATTTCAGAATATATTGCAGAGAATAAACCTTCAAAGGACACTGATCCACATCCTGTTCCTTCTCTTCCCTCTCCTCCATCCCCACAACTCCATTCTTCACAACGCTCGTTCCTTTGCTACTTGAACGTCTTCTGATGCCACCGCACATTGACTTTTTCTAACCCCCTAGTCCGAGGGGCCCTTCCCTACGGATTCCTGGTATTTTCTTCATTGCCAATCATGGCCTATTTACAGTGGAATATCCGCGGCCTCGGGGTAATCGGGGTGAGCTTCAGATGTTGCTTTCCAGGTTTTCCCCTGTTGGTGCTTGCTTACAAGAACCAAAATTACACTCAGCTGTTTTCCAACCTATCTCAGGCTATAATTTATTGTATTCTTCAGATCATTTCTCAGATGGACCTTTAATGAAAGTGCCCTTCTTCAAAGCAATAATATCCGTACTGTCAACTATTTGTCCATACCTCGCTGCATTACACTGCAGCCCTATCCACTTGAATAATGGTTTACAATAGTTCTTTATATCTCTCTCCTTCTCGAGCATTTTCTATCCCAGATTTTGCCTTTTCTTGTTTCATCCTTACCACCAAACCCCTTCTGTTACTTGGTGATTTTAATGCCCACCATTTCCTCTGGGGAGGGTCTCATTGTGACTCACGTGGCATCCAGTTGGAGGTTTTTTCTCGCCTCTCGCCCCCTCCATGTTTTAAATACAGGTACTCCCACCCATTTTGATCCTCGTACTCATACTCTCTCTTGCATCGATCTATCATCTGCTCTTCCTCCACGCACTAACTTCACCTGGCTGTTCTACCAGACTTGCATGACAGGGCGATCAAATTTTTCCAATCAATCTTACTTCTCCTTCATATTCAGCACTTTTTCCGTACCCTCGCTGGCAATTTGATCGGGCAAATTGGGGCCTTTACTCACAACTCACTGCTTTTAGTAAGATTCCTTGTTCATCCTCCATTGATGAGCTCCACAACCTCTTCTGACGTCAGTTTTCACGCAGCTTCCGTTCTATACCCCCAAAACCCCAGGCAGGCATTCTCAGAAGTGCATGCCTTGGTTGTCTGCTGCTTGGCTCGTGCAGTACGTTTGAAATGCGCTGCATGGGGCAGGTACCAGTACAATAGAACCGATGAGAGACTCTTGATTTTAAGCGAAGCGTGCGATCGCTCGCCGTGTCATCCGTGACGCTAAACGCACTTGCTGGCGAGATTGTTTCCCCATCACCTCTGCTTCCTCTACGAGTGCAGTTTGGAAAAAAAAGTGAGGAAATTGAGTTGGTAAATACTCTCCTGCCCCTGGCTACCTGTTTCTACGGTCGCCGGTGTTGATGTAGAAAACCCCTCTTGACGTTGCCATTGAAATTGGCACTCACTGGTCCGTTTTTCCCCGGGGGGGCTCCATCTATGTCCCCTCGTTTCTTTCCCAAAGTCTCCCAGAGATTAGTACCCTTCTTTTCTTCTCTCAGAGAAGAACAGAAATATGGTGCCTTTTACACTTCAGGAACTGGAGGCAACACTCTCAGCTTACTGATCATGGGCAGCTGGGCCTGACAACATTCATATTCGTATGTTACAACATTTACATCAGTCAGCCCTTGTAGTCCTCTTACACCTCTTCAATCTTATTTGGTCACAAGGAGTTCTTCCCCAGCTATGGAAATCGCCTTTTTCTCCCTTTTCCGCAAGCCAGGTACTCGGACATGATGCCTCCCACTACGTCCTCGCTCTTACAATTTCAGTTTGCAAAGTGATGGGAAAGTCTGGTAAATCGCCGTTTAATGTGGTATTAGAGACACACAACAGTCCCCTCCACTAGTCAATATGGCTTTTGTAAGGGCCGATCTACCATAGACCCCTTACTACGCTTGATACGTATGTTCGTAATGCCTATGCGAATAATCACTCTGTTATTGCCATATTTTTTGACCTTGAGAAGGCATATGACACAACTTGGAGGGATAATATTTTGGCCCAAGCCCACTCCTTGGGCCTCCGAGGCAATCTACCATTTTTCCTTAAGAACTTTTTAACTGACAGACATTTCCGTGTTCGAGTCAATAATTTGCTTTCCCCGGACTTCATCCAAGCTGAATTTTGTCCCTCAGGGATGTTTTTCTGAGCACAACACTTTTTCTCCTTGCTATAAATGATTTGGGCCTCTGTTCTTCCACTCAATATTTGGTCATCTCACTATGTTGATGACTTCGCTATTGCTTGTAAAGGCGCTGACTGTCAACTCATTACAGTTTTCTCTCCACATGCGTCGACCATGTTTCCAATTGGCCACCACGTATGGGTTTCAATTTTCCAGTACCAAAACTCACCAAATTACTTTCACTAGACGCTCTGTCATCTCCGATCATCCTTTGTACCTCTATGGCTCCCGTACCCCTGAACGTGATAGTCAGGTTTCTGGGCCTTCTCTTTGACTGTGGGTTATCCTGGAAATCTCACATTACCTCTCGAAGGCAACTTGTCACAGCCGGCTGAACCTTCTTAAAACACTTGCTCATCTTTCCTGGGGAGCTGATCGTCGAACTCTGCTTTGCCTACATTCACCCCTCATTTTATCGAAACTCGATTATGGTGACCAAAATTTATTCACGGCCTCTCCTGCTACTCTCTCTAGCCTTAACCCCATCCTCACCAAGTATTACGTTTATCCCTTGGTGCTTTTCGCTCTTCCCCTGTTGAAAGCCTCTATGCAGAAGCAATGTTCCATCCTTGGGTCTGATCATGTGATGCCCATGCCTTCGCTACTATGTATGCTCTCACGATCTCCGCAATCCTTCCATTTATAGAAGGGTCACCGATATTAAAACATTCTTTATTTGTTCGCCGCCCATTTGCTCCGTCCCTATTCTCTTCGCCTACATTCGCTCTTGTCTTCCTTCAGTTACCACCTCTATAGTTCATGTAGCATCTCACTTTTCCCTACCTCCCTGGGAAGTTCCAGCTGTTCGGCTGTTTTCTTTCTCACTCCCTTGCTCGAAAGCCCAACTGCCTACGATGGCTTCCCCTCTCTTTTTTCTTGACCACTTCCACTCTCATTCTCATGCCATCGCAAGTGTAAAACAGATGGCTCTAAGTCTTCAGACGGCATCGGATTCACAGCATATTCCGGGACAGCATCGTGCGAGGGCATTTACTATCTTCGGCTAGCATTTTTTACTCCCAAATTGTATGCCATTCTTGCAGCACTTATTCGAATCAAAATCTATGCCTGTCATCATTTGTGGTTGTCTCAGACTCCCTTAGTGTTCTAAAAGCTATACGAAAAATTTGATACACCTCACCCTCTAGTTTCTCCGTATCCAACTTTGGCTACGCCGTATCTCTAACCCAAGCATAAGGATATTTTTTTTGTTGGGTCCCTGGTCATGCGAAGTACAGGGCAATAAACAGGCAGACACTGCGCGCGGTCACAGTACATGACCTACCAATTTCATATAGAGGTGTTCCATTTCTGGACTATTTTGCTGTAATGCTACCCCCCTTTCCCACACCCGTTGGCAACAAAAATGGTCAACTTTGCTGGGTAACAAGCTTCATTCTATTAAACTGAGCATAGGTTACTGGCCGTCTTCTGTCATCAGTGCCGAGGTTGGGAGACTACCTCTCCCGCCTTCGCATTGGCCACACACGTCTTACTCATGGGTATCTCATGGAGAGGCACCCCTGTTCCTCTCTGTTTAGCAGTGTCAAGTTCCAGTATCGATTAGCCACATTCTGTTAGACTGGGCCCCCTCTATCAACGAGCACGCAGAATTTACCTCCAACGTCGTCTCCACTCTACTACTCCTCTTTACCTTTCCCTTCTTTCTGATGGACCCGCCTTTAATCCTGACCTCTCTCATTGACTTCTTGACAAATGATTTACTCCACAAACTCTGATGATGATACCTTATGGCACTTCCCCTCAGCCCTTTCTAAACCCCAATCCCTTGCTGCCCTATTAAACCCCTTTTACCCTCCACTGCCCCACTGTTTCCGTAACCTATTACTCATCCATCTCCCTTTTGCCACCTGATACCCTCGCTTCCTTCCTGCCCTGCACACTGTATAGCCCTTTGGCTTAGCGCTTCTTTTTGATTATAATAATAATACAAGGAGTAGGACAATCCCTGTGGGACAAAGCCCCCTACAGACAGAAACCAAGCAGAATAAAAGGAAAGTGGTGAGGAGAGAGGAAAAAAGATCAAGTCTTTAGTATTCTGAAATTTGGGGGATTTTACACTAATGAGAAAGGTTTTCAACAGAGACAGAGCCAGGACTAAGATTTATTTTTAGGATTGCTTTTTTCAAGAGATGCTTCAACAAGATGGCATTTGTGAAGGCTAGAAAAAAAGGTAGACAGTTTTGGCAAAGGACCAGTTAATAGGATGCTGTGATTTCAACTGGTTCTTTGGCAAAACAGTCTACCCTTCTCTTCTAGTCTTCACAGATGCATCCCTCAACACAGCATTTCTAATATGAATCTTAGTCCTGGCTTTGTCTCTGTAAGATCCCCTTCCCCTTTTCATTACATTGTAAAATGCTCCAAACTCAGAACACTCATGACTTGACCCATCTTTATCTTCTCACCTTACCGCTTCACCTTTCCTATATTTTCATTGCCTCTCCCCTTCTGCCTAGATGGTTCTGTCCCATGGGAGTTTTCTCCCACAGGGGTTTTTTCCTACCCTCGTGTACTATTTAGCTTTCTTGCAGTGCTCCTCTGTTCCTTAACTACCTCTCCCCATTCCCCGCCCCCACCTCCTCTCATGATATTCTGGCTCCATTTCCTTTGTTCTTCTCTGTGACAGTTAATGGTTCAAGTGAGATCAAAACATCATTATAAGTTTGTCTGCTATGTATGAGTTTTTTTGTATATTGTTCCAGCCATGGTATTGTTCCTTTTTTTATTTATTATTATTTTCAAGTGGGAGGGGGGAACTTAAGAAGTTGAGAGAGATCATCATAGAGAAAAGGTTGTCAACCACATACAGTAGTGTGTAGTGCAAAGAAGTAAAAGTTCTGCTTGGTAAAGGAAGTATTTGTCACCGAGTTTAATATTCACATTCCTTTTATATTGATGAAATTGAAATGTATAGTTTTACAAATTTTCTTACTCTTTCAATGTGACTGGAAACAAGCTTGGTTCTTCTACATGGTTGTAAGTGACACCAATTTATTAATACAACTACTGCATGTAGTATTTAATATATAATGGGAGTTAATGAATATGCAGAATGTGTATGCATTTTTTTGTCTTTGAAAATACAAGATAATGCTTTAAATTATCATATATATTCTAGGCTAAATATATTTTGTCAGACATGTTTCACATTTGTTTTTGACAAGTTATACCATTTGATAAATTATTTTTGTAGCTAAGAACATGTTTGGAATTTTGCAGGCTTTTTTTTTTTTTTTTTAAGCACTGACTGCATTGGTAATCGAATAAAATAAAGGGGGCCTCATAGTCATAACAGGTAGATGAAGCAAAGTACAAGTAATGCTTATAAATTTTCTTGATTCACAAGATGCAGACCAAAGGATGAACATTGTGTAAGCATTTGTTTTAGTACAGAATAAACCTTCTCAAAATAATACTTAATTGCTGTATCATCTGCTCTTTGCTCTTGGTGTCACACTATGACTGTGTTCCATGTTTTACATTATTTGACGTGTCTTCTTTATGAAGATTGTCTAAGAATTAGTAAATAATGAAGACGAACTAAATATGTTTTGTTAATATATAAATGGTGATAGTATAAATATAACAAGGAAAAGCAGTTTATGCAATAAATGGATTACAGTATTAAGAATTATGTCCAGTGTGAAGACTATATGTATGCAGTTTAAGGCTTGTGATAAAATAATTGTATTTGGTTATCCACCTGAATTACAAGGTATCAGTAGCATATTAAATTGGCCTGTGAAGCTTTGTTGACATTTTAAATAATGCCTTTGTTTCACTCTACAATTCAATTCACTTCAAGTTTATTCTCTATAATGGTTACAATGTGGGGTTTATAGGTTTTGGGTATTTTGTGGTTTACATGTTATAAAATACTAATTACAGAGGGGCCACTAGGACACCTAGCATGGCTAGGCATTTTGAGCAGACTTAGATTAATTCTTAAAATTAAATCCTTACAGATTATAGTATTAAGGCTAAGTGACTACATCATAATTTGTGAGTTTAGCAATGTGAATGCTTTTGTTTGGCACAATAAAAGGTGTCTATATTTGAGTATCATAGGCAAACTTATGACTAGTTAGGATTTATTATTTTAAGATTAAGGTTAGTATTTCTGGGTTTATAGTCAGTGGTGAGTGAGTGTAATTTTGAACCACCAGGTGGTTATCATGTAGTTAGTTGTCGGGGTGGATCAGTGAGATAAGATTTTTCTAACTGTAGTTTTGAAAGTGATGAATGTGTCTGCAGTTTCTAGAGTTTTCAGGTAGGGTGTTCCAGATTTTAGGTCCTTTGAAAATCATTGAATTTTTGTAAAGGTTTAGTCGAACACGGGGAATGTCATAGAGATGTTTGTGTCTGGTGTTATGCCTGTGGATCCTGTCACAACTATCAAGAAAGCATTTTAGGTCAAGGTTAATATTGGAATTTAAGGTCCTGTAGATATAGATTGCACAGTAGTAAGTGTGGATGTTTGAAAAGGGAAAAGTTTTCTAAAA
>NW_026475418.1:0-10174 GCF_026875155.1 Cherax quadricarinatus
TTTTTTTGGAAATTTTTGCCAATCATTGGTTTCTTCAGTCAATGTAGACAAAGGTGGAAGATGAGGAATAAATATGTCCAGTCCATCAATCTTGATAAAAGTGAAGCCACTGGTTGGCAAAATGTTTCCAGAATAAAGATACCCAAATGTTGCACAATCATCTCATTTATCAACTTGTCAGTTTTCTAAATCATTTATTCAAATTCTTGGTATCTTGATGCAAGGATTTTTTCAAAACTTGTCTAACCTACAGACACGGCCTACTTCCACTAGTGGGTTTTTCCACTAGTGAATCCGCTTACCATTGCTCCACCTCGTCTGTCAGAGGTATATAAGCCCCATATCTGTGAATGTGTTGCATTTCATCAGATTGATGGATTGAACACATCGACTCCAGGCTGATGGACTGATTACTTCAAACTCCTCCTTATCTTCTACCTTTGTCTGCATCAGACTGAAAAAGTCACTGGTTGGTGAAACATTTCCAAAATTGATACTCAAATGTTGCATAAGTGTCTCATTTATCATAGCTGAGTTCCCACTCCAGCTATATTTCTTTACAGACTTTCCTTCCAGCCTTTCCTTGAGTTCCCTTACATTTCTTTTTATCAACCACTTTTTTTTTATTTTATTAACACACTGGCCGATTCCCACCAAGACAGGGTGGCCCGAAAAAGAAAAACTTTCACCATCATTCACTCCATCACTGTCTTGCCAGAAGGGTGCTTTACACTACAGTTTTTAAACTGCAACATTAACACCCCTCCTTCAGAGTGCAGGCACTGTACTTCCCATCTCCAGGACTCAAGTCCGGCCTGCCGGTTTCCCTGAATCCCTTCATAAATGTTACTTTGCTCACACTCCAACAGCACGTCAAGTATTAAAAACCATTTGTCTCCATTCGCTCCTATCAAACACGCTCACGCATGCCTGCTGGAAGTCCAAGCCCCTCGCACACAAAACCTCCTTTACCCCTTCCCTCCAACCTTTCCTAGGCCGACCCCTACCCCGCCTTCCTTCCACTACAGAGTGATACACTCTTGAAGTCATTCTGTTTCGCTCCATTCTCTCTACATGTCCGAACCACCTCAACACCCCTTCCTCAGCCCTCTGGACAACAGTTTTGGCAATCCCGCACCTCCTCCTAACTTCCAAACTACGAATTCTCTGCATTATATTCACACCACACATTGCCCTCAGACATGACATCTCCACTGCCTTCAGCCTTCTCCTCGCTGCAACATTCATCACCCATGCTTCACACCCATACAGGAGCGTTGGTAAAAACTATACTCTCATACATTCCCCTCTTTGCTTCCAAGGACAAAGTTCTTTGTCTCCACAGACTCCTAAGTGCACCGCTCACCCTTTTCCCCTCATCAATTCTATGAGTCACCTCATCTTTCATAGACCATCCGCTGACACACCCCACTCCCAAATATCTGAATACATTCACCTCCTCCATACTCTCTCCTCCAATCTGATATCCAATCTTTCATCACCTAATCTTTTTGTTATCCTCATAACCTTACTCTTTCCTGTATTCACTTTCAATTTTCTTCTTTTACACACCCTACCAAATTCATCCACCAACCTCTGCAACTTCTCTTCATAATCACCCAAGAGCACAGTGTCATCAGCAAAGAGCAACTTTGACAACTCCCACTTTACGTGTGATTCTTTATCTTTTAACTCACGCCTTATACACCCTCTTAATCATTCTGTCTCCATTCTTTCTACCTAACCAAGCTTTCTCAAGAACTCCTTTTCTATACTCTGAATTATGCCTCTCATTCCACAACACCATCTTCCTATCTCTATTTTTTTCAATTACTCCATAATATTAACACCACTCTCATGACATTTTCATTGCCTCCAGGCACCTCCTGAAGTACACCCGAAGAGTGTTTCAGGGGTTAACACCCCGCAGCCCAGTCCATGACCAGGCCTCGCAGTGGATCAGGGCCTCATCAACCAGGCTATTACTGCTCAGTGCATGCAAACTGATGTACAAACCACAGCCTGACTGGTCAGGTACTGCTTCACACTCATGATAGATTTCCATTGTTTTTCATCAAAAACTTTTTTTTCTTGGATTCTTTAACAATTTTGCATCTTTCTTATGACATCTGTGATTTACCTCATCCTTCATAGACTTTTAAGTATCTAAACAATACACAAACTCTCTTACAAAGCTCTTTCATATAGTTTGATTTTTTTGTAAATGCAACTGAAAAACTGCATCTAAAATTGAGTAACATAGTATGAAGGTTTCTCCATGCACTATTCAATTTTGTACACATAGACCTTTTCAACAGCATTTACAAAAAAACTGAACTTAAAAGAGGAGTTTTATAAGAAGGCTGACTAGGTAGAGTGGAACTCCAGATTTCATAAGCATCGAATATCCTACATTCTGGATTTAGACCACTTGTTTGGGTGAAATTTTGGTCCAGATTTCGTACCTCCACCCAGAAATTGTATGTATCAGACACATCCGTCTGCCTGCCCGGGACACTGCCACTCATGCGTATGTCTCTCAGTCTGGCTCTGTCACTGGTTGAGTATTACTTCATGCGTTCATCCGAAACATTTTCGAACAGCAACAGACCACAGTTTGGGGAAATTGCTTCAAAGGAGGAGGAAGAGAGAGGGAAGAAGGTGCCTTCTTCAGTGATTGAGAACATTTGTGCAAAATGGAATGAGGTGCAAACTTTTGTGGGAAAGATATCACCCTGATCAAGCTGATACAAGGCACATCTGCAACACATTCAGTGACAATACCTTGTCCCATTTTAGGCAAATCTTAGAGACACCAGAAACAGAGCTCTCTGGACAGATTTTTAGTGCAACAGGGGTCCGTGCCAGTAAAAGACAAAGAAGGGAAATAACCCCGGATAGGGCTTTGATACCTGAAGTCCTTATGGAGGGGGGATCCCTTTCCCAACAATAAGCTCTCCTCTCTCTCTCTCTCCTCCTCGCCTTCTTCCATATACCAACAGGAGTCTTCAATAAAGGTATATAACAGTGATTTAAATGTTCATTTATCCATTTTATTAGTGCTTTATATTTATTTCTCATTGTTTTCTGAATGTAAAACTATAGTTGCTCTTTAAAAAATGCATTTTTAGTTAATATTTTTGGGTATCTGGAACAGATTAATTGTATTTACATTATTTCTTATGGGAAATATTACTTCGGTTTTCATATTCTTTTCATCAACTATTTTTTTTTAATTCACTTTCAGATTTCTCTCTTTGCATATCCTTTTCAAGCTCCAATATCAATCTTTGCAGTTTCTCTTCCAAATCTCACAACAGCAATGTGTCATCTCCTTTTATATCGGATTCATTACCTTGGAATACCACATCTTTCCCTGACATGAGCATTTCTTTTGTGATCACTTCACCATTCAACAGTAAAGAAACTTAATTTGAAGTTTCTGTTTGTCCTAGATCATTAAGTCACAACCAGATAATGGTCCAATACAAACCAAAAATCATCTTTCCAATTGAAGGTTAATAATGAATTGTTCCAGCCATTGCATTAAAACTTTTTTTCTTGTATGAACACGTTAAAGAACAATGGAAAATTACACATTTCTGTCTAAGGTCAACTTTTACTGAAAAACAATTACTTTCTTTCCAACACACCCTAACTGGAAGATCACTTGCATATAAACTATTTACAACTTTCAATGATTTACATCAACCCTCCTTCCCTTTTCACAAGCAGAAATATCATCAATCAATACAGTACAAATAAAAGTGGCTGAAGATTTTATTCTACCTACACAGTAAAAAAAAAATTATTCAGCAAAAGTATGAAATTAGTTCTAACAGTAACAACAACACGAATGTATAAAATATCTAATTTAGTATGAAACTACAGCACCAATTGCAAAGCTACATGTACTTTGCAACTACAAGCAACGGTAGGATGCATGTCAAACAAGTGAGGTATCATTGTCATACACTGACAGTTAAGTAATGAAGATAACATGTAAAGACCTAACCTAGCACAGGTTACTTAGTTATGAATGATGTTCTCACTGCACTCATTCTGATAATGTGTTATGACTATCCGAAATAGTTTAAGAAAAGAAATTACTTTTTCATTTTAACAACTGATACAGTAGTCAAACTTGTTAACTTTAAATTGAAAGGGTATGTTTTTTAACCATCTCATTGTGTAAAAATTAATAAAATGAATTTGATACATACCAGATAGTGTGCTTTCACATTTCTTCAGAACTGAGGCAGACAACTGTAAGACTAAACAAGCTAATGTACAGTACAGAATACCATACTATCAAAGCACATGATATTACTCTATCATGTGTATTTTATACTTAGAATCAAATCACACAACACAAAAAATCCTATATATATTGTACTTAGAATCAAAGCACACAAGACTAAACTACCTTACATACAGTATTTCATTAATAAAAATTGAAGTACACATGACTGATCACTACAAACTTTCAAAATTATTACTACATTTCTTAACACAGCTACATGGTATTCATTCATAAGTTATTATTATTATTATTATTATTATTATTATTATTATTATTATTATTATTATTATTATTATACAGTATTCACAAAAACTAGACCCCTATGGGTTATTCAGCACTGACCTCAAAGTCTAAAATTCTTCACTTACAGAATCATTATTTTCCTACGCTGCATTATATTGTACAAATTTACGGTAATAAAAAAAAACATGATATTCTCTTCCACATTACTCTTCCTCTCAATGGCAACTAATAACCACACATCACAACTTTCACATTAAATGTAAATAATTCTTTTTTAAACATCAGTCATCACCCATCAAGGGGAGGAAGCTCTAAAAAAATGAAATGCATTCACTGTTATTCAGTGATTTGCTGTTTTACCTGAAGTGTACAGACATCACAATTCAAAACAGATATTTAACTTTAAATGTATAACTTAAATGCATGATTTTATATCAAAACACATATTACAGTAAAGCAGTTATAAGATTTTTTTGAAAGCATGAACAAATTAGTTTAATAATACATATTTTCTTGACTGGTAATTAACTTCTCCAGGGTCCGTCCCATAGTTCTATGGCGTTGAGGCCAGGTCCCAAGTCGTAGTACTACGTCATGAGCGCAGCTCACTCATAAGCTGTGAGCAGTAAATCTGGGCCTAAATATGAGAGAATGCATCTATGTGATAAGTGTGCACCATATAAAACAAATCCTGCAGCACACAGTACATAATGAAAAACTGCGACCATGTTTTTGGAATAAAACAGCAACTTTGCAGTGTATTTTCAAATGATTTTTACAGTTGTATTCGTGATTTCTTGGTCTCATTTGATAGAATGGAGGATATGTTACAGAAATAGAGATAATTCTGATTGATTTTAGTACTGAAGAAAGCTTGAAACTGAGCTCAAAGTAGCGGAAATGTTCGATTTTTGCCGAAGTTCAAGAGTAAACAAATCACACCACGTGCCCAGTACACGTCAGCTGGTGGGTCTAATGTGCATTCACGAATGCACTGATATTATTTATACAATTATTACAATATTGCATAACAGAAAATCTCCTATTTTTTGGAGTGAATATAAATTCTTTGTGAAAAAAATCAAAATGAAATTCATGTGTAAAGCCTGGAAACATAACTAATAAACAGAGGAAATGTTATTTCAGTACCTGGAATGCCTGCATTGTTTATTCTGAACCCTATTTGGAAATTGGAATATTTTGAACTTTGTGTGAAATTGGCCAAATTCCAATTACTTTACTGGGTAGTTGAAATAGTTGATTGGGTGATTTCTTGTGCTCAATAGATAAAACCACATACTAGCAAAATAACTAAGAATTTGGTCTAATGGAACAATGTAATTGGCCAAAAACAGGACTCAAAGTGGGCAAAATTGTAGATGTGTAAATATCACTGACACAGCAAAATTTGCAAGAGTGTAATTTCATCAGTTTTCGTTATCAAATTTCATACTTTTTGTTTTATTACTTTCAGAAAAAGATTCTCTACCATTTCATAAGAAAAATAATTTTTTTTTTTAAAATTCTTGGACCCTGTGGGGAATTTTCCGATTGGGAGTCTGGACCCTCAAAGGGTTAAGCATACATATGTCATCTTCATAAAGTTCAGATGTCATGATGCATTATATGGTAACAACCAAGAACAAAGCCAATGTAGATTTCCTTCCCTTCATGCAGTTTTGTTTTGTGTAAATGCACTAATGTTTGCTATCCTATTTCTACTGGTAATTCCATGTGATATACAACTGCCATATGCAAGCATATGATTCACAAAACACACTGAAGATTTTTATAATGCAGAATTAAGTGCTGATGATCTGATTGCTATGGAGTGCATTTACTGCATCAAGTAAGGAGCACCTAACTCACGAAATCGTATGTGTATGGTAAGGAACACCTATACTCATAAATGTACCAGTGCCAATACCGTAACAAGATGACCTATAGGTAAATTACAAATTTATTATAATACAGCATAATTTTTGATTGACAAAATTTGTTATCTACCACTGTTATTTATATAGGCAGAACATTTGAATCTCAGATGATCTGCTACACTGAAAAGATCATTTTTTTCCGCACTGGTTGTAATATTTTTCTGCATTAGGCATATTACTATCCTCTGTAAAGTAGGGCCCCAGCTGACGTAAATGCATTTCCAGAAATTTATTGTAGGTCAGTTGTTTGGTACTTAGAACCTATTTTCCCATGAGATATAATTTAAAATGGATTAATTTATTCCCAAGTCCTAATTCTCAGTATTTAATGACTCACGAAATTGTAATGACACGATTGCAAACAAACCATACCACGGGCGGGATTTAATTTCCGTTAAATTTTCTCACAAGAATTTTTACCAAATCTTTTACCTTCAACATGCTTCTGTTAATTGCATATACAGTGGACCCCCAATTTTTCGTGATTAATCCATTCCAGAGAGCCTGCCGAAAGTCAAAATTGGCGGAATGGCGAAACCATTTTCCCCATAAGAAATAATGGAAATAAAATTAATCCGTTTCAGAGACCCAAAAATATTAAAATAAAATATTTTTTTTCAAGTTAAATAAAGATTTACATACTGAAAACAATGAGAAATCAAGTACATGCATATAAAAAATAATATTACACTTACCTTTACTGAAGACTTCTGGGTGGGTGGAAGACGGGAGGAGGGATAGAAGGAAGGTGTACACTATTGTTTGGAAGGAGAATCTCCTTCGTTAGGACTTCAGGTATGAAGTCCTTATCTGGGTTACTTCCCTTCTTTGTTTTTTAAAGACACTGGCACTGGGAACAACTTGAGAGTCACTGGAGCCCTGTCGCACAAAATATCTGTCCAGAGAGCTCTGTTTCTGGCGTTTCTTTAAGATTTGTCTGAAGTGGGACACGACACTGTCATTGTATATGTTGCCAATACGGCCTGCAACAGCTTTGTTAGGGTGAAGTTCATCCATAAATGTTTGCACTTCAGTCCACTTTGCACAAATGTCCTTAATCTTTGAAGGCACCTTCCTCCATCTCTCTTCCTCCTCCTCCTCTGCAGCAGTTTCCTGAGCTGTGATCTCTTGCTGTTGCAGATGAAGCTCTTGCAGCTCTTCAGTGGTTAGCTCTTCCCTGTGGTCCTCCACCAACTCTTCCACATCCTCACCACTCACCTCCAACCAAGGGACATCCCCAATGTCACAATAGATTCCTCACTTTCTTTACCAAAGGGCTTGCACTAGCTTTTCTTGGGTCCATTGTGACTTATTTAGCAGTTGCAATCACAAAAAACAATGGATTATTATGTATGAACCTGGGGGGTGTTGGTCACGTGTTGGTAAACAATGGCACACTGAGCGTGAATGGCGTGGGAGACTGGCTTTGTGTGTGCGGTGATGGGCAGACGGGTACCAGACGGTCGCCGAATCACGAGTCTAATCATGAACTGCGAGGCCAAATTTTGCCAAAAAAAACTTGCCAAAAGTCGGATTTCACGAAAGCCGATGCCGCCGAAACTCAAGGGTCCACTGCACATCACCTCATCAGAAATTTTCTTTTCGATGGCAATACCACTACTCTTGTAGTTTCCAGTCATGATGAACATTTGGTTCCAAGGTATTCTCAAAAAAAAATACAAGTCAGGTCACTTGTTCATAAGAAATTAATTTGGTCCAAATGTCAATGTCATTAGTGAAAAGACAAAAAAAAAAGAATCTTGTAAGTCACAGCCCTACCATATGCTGAATGAAGGCGTAATGCTGCAGTAGAGTAGGGCCCCACTTTTACGGCGTTCCACTAATACGGCGATTTCAAATTACGATCAAAACTTGCTATACGACTCCCCGTCTTCCTAATATGGTGCGCCCCACCCGGTTTGTTTACATTTTTCGTGAGCACATCTCTATTGTGTCAGGAAACTTTCCAAAATTTCAAGTGTTTTAACCCTTTGAGGGTCAAGAGGCCCTCTCCCAAACTTGTTCTCAGGGTTGAAAAATTTTCGAAAAAAAAAAAAAAAATTCTTACGAAATGATAATCTTTTTCTGAACATAATGACACCAAAAGTGTGAAATTTGATGGAAAACCTAGGGAAGTTAGCAATCTCAATGATATTTACACAATGGCAATTTTGCCCATTGTTAGTCCTATTTTTGGCCAATTCCAATGCTCCGGTCAACTAAAATCATAGCTATTTCACTAGAACTCCATTTGTTTTATCGATTGAATACCAGAAACCTCCCATTTACTTATTTCAACTACCCAATAAAGTGGTCAGAAAATGGCAATTTGGCCAATTTCACACAAATTTCAAAATAGGGTCCAAAATAAACAAAACAGACATTTCTGACACTAAAATAACATATTATCTGTTCATTAGTCACATCTCCAGGCCCCTCTTACATTACTTTTGCTTTCCATGTTGCATTTTTATTCTCACAAAAAATAGAAGATTTACTGTTACGTATACTACTGCAGCATTGCAAAAACAGTATAAACAATATCAACGCACTTGTGAAAGAATATTAGACTCACCAGTTGATGTGTATTGGACTTGTGGCATGATTTGTTTACTCTTGAACATCAGCAAAAATCGAACATTTTTGCTACTTTGAGCTCATTTTCAAGGTACTTGTCATCGTGAAACCAAACAAAATCATCTCTATTTCTGTAATATATCTTCCATTCTATCAAATGAGACCAAGAAATCAAGAATACAACCATAAATACCATATGAAAATACACTCGAAAGTCACTGTTTTTAAACCAAAAACACGGTCGGAGTTTTTTTTTTCTTGTTATGCACTGCGTGCTTCAGGATTTTTTTATGCTGTGCACACTGACCACACAGACCCATTCTTTCATATGTAGGCCTGCCAGCTTTCTTCCACCAAATTTGAAGGCCCCTGGAATTTACGCGTACAGGTATGTGACCGACCCTGCAATGACGTACAAGTACGTGACCGACCCTCAAAAGGTTAAAGTTATTGCATATTTTATATGTACTCTGACAATTATACTTATGTGTACCTGTACCTGTACCTTTTAATGTGCTGGCATGCAGGTGCACATTAAAATCACTAAGAGTCTCTATTCTCTTGACACCATAATAATCTTTTGGGTGCATTAAATGTCGTATATTACGTTAATATAGACATTTCCATTAATCCATCTATGATATTTTTTTCAAAATTATATAATAAACATGGTACATAACATATAAACATGATAAATCCCCCCACAGTAGAATAAATTAACATAAATATGAGATGTTGTAGCCAGGCGACTTGTAGGAGTGATGGCAAGAATAACGTTTTCTCTACTCCAACATCAGAGAAAATGTGTACACCATAATATTACTGGGGGGTAACTAGAAAATTATTCCTTTCGTATGCCTTCACTTCAGTCATTTCTTCTAAAAACGGTGTTACATGAGAATGGAGTGTTTCTCTTTATTTATTCTACTGTATCAATGTGGAGACAACTTGTACACATGTAAAGTGTTTGTAATATGTTATAATACAAACATATGAACCAAAAACGTGTTCATCTAGTTTGTTTACATAACTCCAACGTCTGTCCTCTCTCCTGTACTTACTCTCTCTCTCTCATTTATTCGTTTTATCTCATTTACTCACCTCTCACCCTCAC
>NW_026475419.1:0-10718 GCF_026875155.1 Cherax quadricarinatus
ATTTTTTTTTTTTGGGGTTTTTTTTAATTTTTGTTAATGTTTTTTTTAAATTTTGGGGGGCTAGAAATTACCTAATCTTATTATAACAAGTTCAGTTTAATTTAGCCTAATCCAACTAAATATATTTTAAATAAGTTTACAATAATTTATTAATAAACAAACAGTGAAATATTTTTTTCGTTAGGTTCAGAATGATTTTGCGAAGTTATTACATACACAAATTTTCGCTTGCCTTATTCGGCAACAAAAGCGCTGGGTGTTTAAGCCAGAGTTTCAAATTTTACCTGTTCGGGGGACGACAAATACACTGAGTGATTAATATCTTGGTGTATATACACCAAGTGATTAATATCTCGGTATATATACACTGAGAGATTATTTTAATTCCTACATAGGGATTAAGGTATTCTTGACCCCAATGGAAATAAGTCACTCCGTCTGACTTTTTTGGGTTATCCCAGGTTCTCTACACATATGCTGCTATGTATGATAATTCTATGTAACTGTATTTGTGTATACCTGAATAAACTTACTTACTTACTTACTTACTAGTGTACACGTGATATGTAGCATCATGACCTTCGTGAACTCGATTACCTAATAAAATCTCCAGATAATAGGAATTAGTAAATTACAGACAAAGTAATGGCAAAAATGCGTTAAATTAAAGGATAAGAATAGGAATTAGACAGAAAATTAGTTGAATGCGCTGAAAACCTGTCTGTGAAATTATTTGTTAGGGAACAAGATGTATTTACTGTGAGATATGCATCCCAGGGTATATGCAATTGAGGTATGCCAGGATATATACACCGAGAGGTGCATATCTCAAGATATATATACCGAGAGGTGCATATCTCAAGATATATACACCGAGAGGTGCATATCTCAAGATATATACACCGAGAGGTGCATATCTCAAGATATATACACCGAGAGGTGCATATCTCAAGATATATACACCGAGAGGTGTATATCTCAAGATATATACACCGAGAGGTGCATATCTCAAGATATATACACCGAGAGGTGCATATCTCAAGATATATACACCGAGAGGTGCATATCTCAAGATATGTACACCGAGAGGTGCATTGGTGCATATGTATAGGTGTTTAGCTATCATGGTATATACATTCTAGTGCAGTCGATAAACATTAAATCTGGAAAAACTAAGTATTCCACAACAATTAGGTTACTAAAAGCGAGTGTATATTCATCACGAATGGGTGCGAGAAGATAAATAACATCACGAATGGGTGCCAGGAGTGAAATATCAAGAATAGGTGTCAGAAAACTTGTCAGTGTGAATTTCGTGTCTATAAGAATGTTTACCAAAAACAAAAAAATTCTGTTAAGCATCTCTTAGGTGAAGAGAAAGCAGTTATGAGCACTATAAGTTATGTTTAATACGCCCTTTCCTGGGTAGTTATATTAAAGTTTGGTTTTCAAGAATGTGGGCTGAGTTTGAGGAGGAGCTGCGTGGAGTGTGAGGAGAAACTGGGTGGAGTGTGTGGAGAAACTGGGTGGAGTTGTGAGGGGAAAAACGGCTGGGTTGGGGGAGTGTGAGGAGAAACAGGGGTGGAGTGTGAGGGGAACTGGGCGGAGTGTGAGGAGGAAACTGGGTGGAGTGTGAGGAGGAACTGGGTGGAGTGTGAGGAGAAACTGGGTGGAGTGTGAGGGGGAACTGGGTGGGAGTGTGAGGAGAAACTGGGTGGAGTGTGAGGAGAAACTGGGTGGAGGGGAGGAGAAACAGTGGGTGGAGTGTGAGGGGAACTGGGCGGGGTGTAAGGGGAAACTGGGTGGAGTGTGAGGGAGGAAACTGGGTGGAGTGAGAGAAACTGGGTGGAGTGTGAGGGGGAACTGGGTGGGAGTGTGAGGGGAACTGGGTGAAGTGTGAGGGGAAACTGGTTGGAGTGTGAGAAGAAACTGGGTGGAGTGTGAGGGGGAAACTTGGGTGAAGTTGTGAAGAGAAACTGGGTGGAGTGTGAGGAGGAACTGAGTGGAGTGTTGAGGAGAAAACTGGGTGGAGTGTGAGGGGGGAACTGGGTGGGGGAGGAAGAGTGTGAGGAGAAACTGAGTGGGGGTGTGGGGGAGGAAACTGTGTGGAGTGTGAGGAGAAACTGGGTGGAGTGTGAGGGGGAACTGGGTGGGAGGTGAGGGGGAACTGGGTGGGAGTGTGAGGAAGAAACTGGGTGGAGTGTGAGGAGGAACTGGGTGGGAGTGTGAGGAGAAACTGGGTGGAGTGTGAGGGGAACTGGGTGGAGTGTGAGGGGAACTGGGTGGAGTGTGAGGAGAAATGGGTGGAGTGTTTGGGGGGAACTGGGTGGAGTGGAGGAGAAACTGGGTGGAAATGAGGGAACTGGGTGGAGTGTGAGGGGAACTGGGTGGAGTGTGAGGGGGGAAACTGGGTGGAGTGTGAGGAGAAACTGGGTGGAGTGTGAGGGGGAACTGGGTGGAGTGTGAGGAGAAACTTGTGTGGAGTGTGAGGAGAAACTGGGTGGAGTGTGAGGGGGAACTGGGTGGAGTGTGGGGGGGAACTGGTGGAGTGGGAGGAGGAAACTGGGTGGAGTGTAGGGAACTGGGTGGGAGTGTTGAGGTTGGGTGGAGTGTGAGGAGAAACTGGGTGGAGTGTGAGGGGAACTGGGTGGAGTGTGGGGAGAAACTGGTGGAGTGTGAGGAGGAAACTGGGTGGAGTGGGGGGGAACTGGGTGGGGTGTGAGGGAACTGGGTGGAGTGCTGAGGGAACTGGGGTGGGAGTGTGGAGGAGAAACTGGGGGGAGTGGTGAGGGGGAACTGGGTGGAGTGTGAGGAGAAAACTGGGTGGAGTGTGAGGAGAAACTGGGGGGAGTGTGAGGGAGGAAACTGGGTGGGAGTGTAGGGAAACTGGGGGAGTGTGAGGAGAAGAAACTGGGTGGAGTGTGAGGAGGAACTGGGTGGAGTGAGGAGAAAACTGGGTGGAGTTTGTGAGGGGGAACTGGGTTGGAGTGTGAGGGGAACTGGGTGGAGTGTGAGGGAGAAACTGGTTGGGAGTGTGAGGAAGAAACTGGGTGGAGTGTGAGGGGAAACTGGGTGGAGTATGAAGAGAAACTGGGTGGAGTGTGAGGAGGAACTGGGTGGAGGGTGAGGAGAAACTGGGTGGAGTGTGAGGAGAAATGGAGGAGAGTTAGGAGGAACTGAGGTGGAGTGTGAGGGAGAAACTGTGGAGTGTGAGTGGGAAGAAACTGGGGGAGTGTGAGGAGGAACTGGGTGGAGTGTGTGAGGAGGAACTGGGTGGAGTTGTGAGGAGAAACTGGGTGGAGTGTGAGGGGGAACTGGGTGGATGGTTTGGGGGAGAAACTGGGTGGAGTGTGAGGAGAAACTGGGTGGAGTGTGAGGGGAACTGGGTGGAGTGTGAGGAGAAACTGGGTGGAAGTGGGTGAGGAGGAACTGGGTGGAGTTTTGAGGAGAAACTGGGTGGAGTGTGAGGGGAAACTGGGGTGGAGTGTGAGGGGGAACTGGGTGGAGTGTGAGGGGAAACTGGGTGGAGTGTGAGAGAAACTTGGTGGAAGTGTGAGGGGGGAACTGGGGAGTGTGAGGAGAAACTGGGTGGAGTGTGAGGAGAACTGGGTGGAGTGTGAGGGGGAACTGGGTGGAGTGTGAGGAGGAACTGGGTGGGTGTGAGTGAGGGAAACGGGTGGAGTGTGAGGGGGAAACTGGGTGGAGTGTGAGGAGGAAATTGGGTGGAGTTGAGGAGAAACTGGGTGGAGTGTGAGGAGAACTGGGTGGAGTGTGAGGAGAAACTGGTTGGAGTGTGAGGAGGAACTGGGTGGATGTGAGGAGGAAACTGGGTGGAGTGTGAGGGGAAACTGGGTGGAGTGTGAGGGGAACTGGTGGGTGGAGAGTGTTTTAAGGGAAAACTGGGTGGAGTTGTGAGGAGAACTGGGTGGGGTGGTGTGAGGGGAAAATGGGTGGGAGTGTGAGGAGAAACTGGGTGGAGTGTAGGGGAACTGGGTGGAGTGTGAGGAGAAACTGGGTGGAGTGCTGAGGGGGAACTGGGTGGAGTGTGAGGAGGAAACTGGGTGGAGTGTGGAGGAGAAATGGGTGGAGTTGTGAGGGGAACTGGGTGGAGTGTGGGGAAAACTGGGTGGGAGTGTGAGGGAAAACTGGGTGGAGTGTGAGGGGAAACTGGGTGGAGTTGAGTAGAAACTGGGGTGGAGTGTTAGGAGAAACTGGGTTGGAGTGTGAGGAGGAACTGGGTGGAGTGTGAGGGAGGAAACTGGGTGGAGTGTGAGGAGGAAACTGGGTGGAGTGTGAGGAAACTGGGGTGGAGTGTGAGGGAGGAAAACTGGGGTGGAGTGTGAAAGGAGGAAACTGGGTGGAGGTGAGAGGAAACTATGGAGGAGTGGAGAAACTGGGTGTAGTGTGAGGAAAACTGGGTGGAGTGTGAGGAGAAACTGGGTGGAGTGTGAGGAGGAACTGGGTGGAGTGTGAGGAGAACTGGGTGGGGTGTGAGGAGGAAAAATGGGTGGAGTGTGAGGAGGAACTGGGTGGAGTGTGAGGAGAACTGTGGTGGAGTAGAGGGGAATGGGTGGAGTGTTGAGGAGGGAAACTGGGTGGGTGTGAGGAGAACTGGGTGGAGTGTGAGGAGGAACTGGGTGGGGTGTGAGGAGGAACGGGTGGAGTGTGAGGAGGAAATGGGTGGAGTGTTGAGGAGAAACTGGGTGGAGTGTGAGGGAACTGGGTGAGTGTGGAGGAACTGGTGGAGTGTGAGGAGAAACTGGGTGGATGTAGGGGGAACTGGGTGGAGTGTGAAGAGAAACTGGGTGGAGTGTGAGGGGAAACTGGGTGGGGTGTGAGGAGGAACGGGTGGAGTGTGAGGAGGAACTGGGTGGAGTGTGAGGAGAAGCTGGCGTGGAGTGTGAGGAGAAACTGGGTGGAGTGTGAGGAGGAACTGGGGGGGGGTGTAGGAGGTACTGGGTGGAGTGTGAGGAGGAACTGGGTGGAGTGTGGGGGAGGAACTGGGTGGAGTGTGAGGAGGAACTGGGTGGAGTGTGAGGAAACTGGGTGGAGTGTGAGGAGGAACTGGGTGGAGTGTGAGGAAACTGGGTGGAGTGTGAGGAGGGAAAACTGGGTGGGTGTGAGGAGGAAACTGGGTGGAGTGTGAGGAGGAACTGGGTGGAGTGTGAGGAGGAAACTGGGTGGAGTGTGAGGAGGAACTGGGTGGAGTGTGAGGAGGAACTGGTGGAGTGTGAGGGGGAAATGGGTGGAGTGTGAGGGGAAACTGGGTGGAGTGTGAGGAGGAAACTGGGTGGAGTGTGAGGAGGAACTGGGTGGAGTGTGAGGAGGAACTGGGTGGAGTGTGAGGAGAAACTGGGTGGAGTGTGAGGAGAAACTGGGTGGAGTGTGAGGAGAAACTGGGGTGGAGTGTGAGGAGGAACTGGGTGGAGTGTGAGGAGGAACTGGTGGAGTGTGAGGAGAACTGGGTGGAGTGTGAGGAGAACTGGGTGGAGTGTGAGGAGGAAACTGGGTGGAGTGTAGGAGGGAACTGGGTGGAGGTGTGAGGAGAACTGGGTGGAGTGAGGAAGAACTGGGTGGAGTGTGAGGAGAAACTGGGGGGGAGTGTGAGGGGAACTGGGTGGAGTGTGAGGAGAAACTTGGTGGAGTGTGAGGAGGAACTGGGTGGAGTGAGGAGAAACTGGGTGGATGTGAGGATGAGGAACTGGGTGGAGTGTGAGGAGGAACTGGGTGGGGTGAGGAGGAACTGGGTGGAGTGTGAGAGAAACTGGGTGGAGGTGAGGGGAACTGGGTGGAGTGTGAGGGAACTGGGTGGAGTGTGAGAGAACTGGGTGGGTAAAGTGAGGAGGAACTGGGTGGAGTGTGAGGAGAAATGGGTGGAGTGTGAGGAGGAACTGGGTGGAGTGTGAGAAGAAACTGGGTGGAGTTGAGGAGAACTGGTGGAGTGTGAGGAGAAACTGGGTGGAGTGTGAGGAGGAAACTGGGTGGGTGAGGAGGAGGAAACTGGTTGGAGTGTGAGGAGGAACTGGGTGGGTGTGAGGAGGGAACTGGGTGGAGTTGTGAGGAGGAACTGGGTGGAGTGTGAGGAGGAACTGGGTGGAGTGTGAGGAGAAACTGGGTGGAGTTTTGAGGGACTGGGCTGGTGGAGTGTGAGGAGGAAAATGGGGAGTGTGAAGGAGAACTGGTGGTAAGTTAGGAGGGACTGGGTGGGGGTGTGAGGAGGAACTGGTGGAGTGTGGAGGAGGAACTGGGTGGAGGGGATGAGGAACTGGGGGGATGTGAGGAGGAACTGGGTGGAGTTTAGGAGGACGGGTGGAGTGAGTGTGAGGAGGAACTGGGTGGAGTGTGAGGAGGAACTGGGTGGAGTAGGAGGAACTGGGTGGGGATTGAGGGGAACTGGGTGGAGGTTGAGGAGGGAACTGGGTGATTGATGAGAATGGTGGAATGGGAGAAACTGGGTGGGGGTGGGAGGAGACTGGGTGGGGTGTAATGAGGAGAACTGGATGAGAGTTTTGAGAAGGAACTGGGGGGAGTGTGAGGGGAAACTGGGTGGAGTGTGAGGAGGAACTTGCTGAGTGTGAGGAGAAACTAGATGGAGTGTGAGGAGGAACTGGGTTGGAGTGTAGGAGGAACTGGGTGGAGTGTGAGGAGGAACTGGTGGAGTTTTGAGGGGAAACTGGGTGGAGTATGAGGAACTGGGAGGATATGAGGAGGAACTGGGTGGAGTAGAGGAACTGGGGGAGTATGGGAGGAACTGGGTGGAGTGTAGGAGGAACTGGGTGGATGTGGAGGAACTGGGTGGAGATTGAGGAGGAACTGGTGGAGTTGAGGACTTGGGGAGTTGAGAAGGAACTGGGGAGTATGAGAGAACTGGGTGGAGTATGAGGAACCTGGAGGATATAGAAGGAACTGGTAGGGTATGAGGAGGAACTGGATGGAGTATGAGGAAGGAACTGGGTGGAGTGTGAGGGGAACTGGGTGGAGTATGAGAAGGAACTGGGTGGGGTATGAGAAGGAACTGGATGGAGTGTGAGGAGAACTGGATGGAATGTGAAGAGGAACTGGATGTATTTTCAGGGGGAACTGAATGTAGTTCCAGGGGAAACTGGATGTATTTCCAGGAGGAACTGAATGTAGTTCCAATGGGAACTGTATGTAGTTCCAGGGCGAACTGGATGTAGCTCCAGGGGGAAATGGGCGTAGTTCCACGGGGAACTGGATGTAGTTCCACTGGGAACTGGCTGTAGTTCCAGGGCGAGTTGGATGTAGTTCTAGGGGAAACTGGGCGTAGTTCCAGGGGGAACTGGGCGTAGTTCCAGGGCGAACTGGGCGTAGTTCCAGAGGGAGCTTGGCGCAGTTCCATGGGGAACTGGGCGTAGTTCCAGGGGGAACTTGGCGCAGTTCCAGGGCGAACTGGGCGTAGTTCCAAGGGGAACTGGATGTAGTTCCAGAGGGAACTGGGCGTAGTTCCAGGGGAAAGTGGATGTAGTTCCAGGGGGATCCGGATGTAGTTCCATAGAGAGGGTGGTACCAGACAATTGATAAAACATATATCATACATTTTATGGAATGCCAGGATTGGGATCAATTTCTGTGAGACACAGAAACGGGAGATATTTCTAGGTCATATGGAGTGCAAAAATAGCACCATCATCTAAGAGAACTGAGATATACAAATAGGATCACCTTCCAGGACACGTGGGTGCGTAAATGGGAGTCTGTGCCAAGAGATGTGAGGTTGCCATTAATGGGAGGGGATGCCACGGGCGAGGGCCAGTTACTGGGTCAGAAGGTATTGACTGGAGGATGAGCAGTGAGCAGTAGCGTTGCAGCTGCCACGCTTAGCAACAGCTGTAGCTGTTGTTGCCTCGGTACAGGTGCCCCGCCCCGCCCCGCTCCGCCCCGCCCAGCCTCGTCCCATGAACATTGCTCTGTTCCACGAACCCGCCCCGTCCCACGAACCCCGCCCCTTCATACGAATCTCGCCCGGTCATACGAATCCCACTGCCCCGTTCCAGGAGCCCCGCCCCATGAACCCTGCCCAACTAACCTCGCTTCTTTTCATTAAAATCTAAACATCAATCAGTGTATTACATAATCTCAGGTGTATCAAGAACTATGATTTTAAGAATAGAATGTCAATAATAATTGGATTCTTTGAACTTGGTAAAGGTATGGAGGTGCACAAGATCCTATAGAAAACCATCCAGGTACCAAACACAGGTACCTGCTCTAGATACCAAGCACACTGAAGCAAACATACTTGGCTTTACTCTTTCGCTACCTCCGCTTGGAAGAAGGGAGCATCCAGGTGCCTCAAGAAGAAGACTTATCAACACTTCCAAGATATGCATGTGTGCTGCCTCCAGTTGATCTGCCTGGCAACAGCAAGACTCTTCTTTCTTGTCAGCTTTAAAAGAATGTATTCTGAGCTATTACAGTGAAAGAGATAGAAGGGGTGTCAGTGTAAACCAGTGCCAGGATAAGGAAAAGATAAATACTGAAATTGCTAACTGGGTTTCAGATTTAGAAACGTAATTATTCGCAATGCTCATAACTGCTCTGTGGTATTCATTAAGTCCAGACTTCAGCAAGAAGCTACAACTAAATGTATTTTAATTTTCTGTGATTTCGTCTTATTACTTCCTTAGATAATAAAGCAACATACTTGTGCTTGACGTTAAATACAGATAAGCATGAATAATAAGGTATTCCCGAGAGAGAACCTTAAGATCTTACCTGGATTTTTCCCTTCCTCCAGGGTTTTCCCTTATTGAGAATGTCTCATCTGATCAGCTTCAAATTTACGAAGCTGGTGCACTGTAACTAAGGAAAGTTTCGGGCAGTTACTGGCATATGCAGATGCCCTCGTATCAGTTTTATATACAACAATCCCAGATTCGGTTTCTGAACGATTATTTAAGAAAGGTTCTTCTGACCCGATTCAAGATTTTGACACTTGTGTATCCTATTTGAAGGCTGAGATAGTTATTAGAACATGTAGGTTAGAGTACACCAGTTTTATGTTAAAAATGGGTATCTTTTTTCCGTGAAATAACTTTAGTATGCTTCTGAACGGCTTCAGCCTTCAAACTTAATGATACCAATTAAGTTTAGGCTTTTTAAATACAAATTCGGCAATATCCTAAGAATAAATCAACTTGTAATCGTTGTTTCCGAGCGATAAATGGAGAAAGGATCTTCTACTCAGATCCAGACACTCAGAGATGGTGGCCTTTGTTCACAACAAAGTTCATATAGAATCTGGGCTGTGTTAATTTGAATTTGCCAGTTTTATTAAACAAATTGATTTTCACGAAGTAACTGGTGTATCCTGAGATAAATTTTAAGACTTAAGCTATGAAGGAACCAGTTTGCGCTGTTTTGTTAAAGACTATTCAACATTTTACCAGAATATATCTGAAACAATGCTGGAACAAGTGTAGAAGCCTTAAAAAGAAAACTGGGTAAGATCAACCTGGTTGTGATGGATATGTAGGGCAGTGGGTCTCTAACAGCAACAGCCTGGTTGACCAGGCTAGCACCAGACGAGCCTGGCCCATGGCCTGGCTTTGAAGGTAGTAAGACTCTCGAAACTCATCAAGGGTATGAAGGTAAAGGTAGGTTTTCATGCCATAATTTATGCCTCATCCTGTGAACGAGATTATTTGGTGTTTCTGGCAGCAGGGAGTAAATGATACGTCTTCGGAGGCTTCTTACTTTATTTGCAAAGTCGTGGTGGGTACACAGGCTTGTGTGTTTGTGCCCATGGCCCGGGAGGGCCATGCCCGCGAGGGAGAGAGGAGTAGGACTGTTGACTGAGTCTAGGCCGCTGAGTGAGTGAGAGCGAGTGGGACCAGCATCCCACTGACCTGGGCAGGCCTAGAGAGGGCAGCACCTGAGTGCCGCAAAATATGAACTAAGCTGGCAGACCGCATAGGCTGTCTGTGCAGACAGTACAGGTTGTCTACAATCCGATCGGTGTCAAACCTTCAATACCAATGAATCTTTTTGTAGTTTTAGATTGTTAGTGGCGTGTGTTAAGCGCCAATATACAAAATTGTACTTAACCCATTAGCTGTCTTTATTTGGTACCTTACAGAAGCTGTGCAAATACCAATTTCTTTAAAATATTTTTATAGGAATGTAGAGAATTTGAAATACAATATATCGGAGGAAAAAAAACTGAGAAATGTAGAAAACGCTCGTACTTACGACGTTTATATTCTTCACAACATGGAATATCTCTTAAAAAATTATGGTTTTGTAAAGCTTCGTATTGTAGATGCGATCATATATACTCGGGTACAGTGTTTGTTCTTCCTCCTCCAAGGTCGTTCTTCCTCCTCCAAGGTCGTTCCTCCTCCTCCAAGGTCGTTCTTCCTCCTCCAAGGTCGTTCCTCCTCCTCCAAGGTCGTTCTTCCTCCTCCAAGGTCGTTCTTCCTCTTCCAAAGTCGTTCTTAATCCTCCAAGGTCGTTCCTCCTCCTCCAAGGTCGTTTCCTCTCAGGGTCGTTCCTTCCTCTTCCCAAAGTCGTTCTTAATCCTCCAAGGTCGTTCCTCCTCCTCCAAGGGGCGTTTTACTCCTCCAAGGTCGTTCCTTTCCCCCCCAATGTCGTTCCTCCTCCCCAATGTCGTTTCCTCCTCCAAGGTCGTTCTTCCTCCAAGGTCGTTCTTCCTCCTCTTCCAAGGTCGTTCTTCCTTTTCCAAGGGGTTCTTCCTC
>NW_026475420.1:0-11742 GCF_026875155.1 Cherax quadricarinatus
CCAATTAGCAAACTTTCACGAAATTCTATAACACCGTTAAATGCCACCCCATATAAATCCTCGTCTCTGATCCCATATGTATCTCGTAAAATTTTGGGCAATAACACATCGACTGACGTAGGTGTTAAAGCCCCACTAATAAGTTCAATGCCCACAGTAATTCACTCCCTCGAACACCTGGCGCCATGTCGTTGACTGATTAGCTCGTCTGGAAACAGTAGAGGGGTGCAAAAGCACGTCGCCCCTCTACGCTCCATCCAGCAGCGAATGCACGCCACCTCCCCCCGAAACCACTGCTGTCAGGTTACTGAGGAGCGCAAGGGGGTCTGCACGGCCCAAAGCGATGCAGACAATTAATCAGAGCTGTGGAAATACATTATGGCAGATTAATCTATGTAAGTGTGGGGATTGCGGGCAAACAGTTTACTGAGGTGAAGGGGAGGTTTAGCGGTAACGTTCTATAAAACGGTATGTAGAAATAAGGAAATTTATGGGAGGAGGTGGGTGAAGGATTTTTCAGAGGATATAGCAACTCACGTTACATTTTTAAATTGGACTTGTAATATACGAGGGAGGGGGGGGTATGTTTGGGAAAAAGTGTGCTGGGGTAGGGAAGTCATGGATGAAAACAGGGTCGCCTCCTGGTAATGGATGACAAAAAATGTTTGCGTGATGTTGGATGAGTGATGCGTGAGTGAATAATAGTGGACCACGGGTGCTGGGACCTGTGGAAGGCTGGCCAGTTTTTGTGTGGACTGACAAATACACTTATTATATATATTGTGTGTGGAAATATTTGATTTACGGAAAATGACATTGAAATTTTGGATTTTTTGCTATAATAATTGCATTCTTTGCTCCAATTTGTTTTCTAGGTGCCTGCACTGCATAGTGTTGACGCTGTGATCATGCACGGTGTCCAGAGATATGCTGTGATATGTTTGTTTTAATGTCTGTGCTTATTGTGTCGTCACTGGTGAGCTGCAATTTTCCAGTTTTGTTTTGAGAGTAAAGAGTTTCATGTACGTCAGATAGTGTAAATAAAGTTGGGCAAAAGTGGTGTTAAAGGTTTTTTTGGGGTTTAGGGGGCGTGCTAGGGACAGTCTTCATGTGTTACTTATGTCATGGTTATATTTTATGTTGTATTTTACTGTTTTTCAATAGCAATTTATTATGTCCATATAAGCTGTATAGAGCTTGAATGTCATAGATGAAGCTGTTATTGTTTTTAACATTTGGAATTGCATGTTTAAATGTGTAGAAGCTTACATGTGATGGGTTTTTGAGACTAAGTTTATACATAGGCTTTGTAGTCATTTTGTATGTGTTTTTGACTTTTCTATACATCATTGTTGTGTAATACATATTGTTATGTACTTGAACCAATAGGACAATTACATAAAATATTGTTTTAAATCATTCCCTGTGTGACATTAGATTAGGCAACATTCATTGTTAGCATTTGGGTTGTAAATAGTGGGTGTTGGATAACCACTAGGGGAGGGTAAATATGTCTGTATAATATGTTCAGTGCAATGAATTGCATGGTCTGCAATCGATTATTCAGTACCATTTCAGGGATGTGTATATAAAAAGTGCTTTTTCATATCATGTAATTCTTTTGGGGTAGCTCCAACGGGTTTTGGGGTTTTAAGTGATAGGATGAGGGAGCAGGAAGGGGGGGTGTACCCACACGGAGTTGTAAGTGTGGTGTGTAATGTTACTGTAGGTAGGTTTGTGTTTTAATTTATACCCTAAAATGAGTTTTATATATTATATTTTGTAATGTCATCTTTTAAATAAAATATAAAAAAAAAAAAATATCTAATTTTAATATTTTTTACATCAGTAGATAACAATGCATTGTCATTATAAGTTTAGGGATGTATAAACACATTTGCCTCATAACATTTTTCCTTGTTTGGTTTTTTCTTTTGAAATTAAAGAGAAAGTAATTGCGAGTCAATTCTGATTACATGTTGTAGGGGAAAAATTCAATAGATAGGAGTAGCGAGGGAGTATATAGTAACAATAGTTTTCATTGCCGGCTACTTGTTAAGTAGGGTAAGTCAAGCTCCCGCTATTTCCCCCGCCTTTTTTTCCCCCCACCCGGAAAGTGATAGTTTGACCCGCCGCTGCTTGTTAAGGTAGGGTCAGTCTAGCTCCCACTATCCCTTCCCCTCCTCCTTCCCCCCCCCCGAAAGGTGATGTGTGGGGCTCTGGTCCAAACAGTAATCACTAGACTCACAGCTCCCAGCACTACTGTAAATACATGCCTGCCTTGTATTCTAGTGGATTTATGGGTTGAAAGCTTCACTTTGACCAATATTAAACTTAAGTCTTTTCAGCCTTGCTCTATGTTGACTGTTGTAATAATCACCACATCTTTTTGGTATTGTACTTTTCATGGAGAGTGATTATTTAAGCAGTGGGTAACCTGCCCCTTTTCTTTTCATTTGGGAAAGACAAAGGGGGTCCCCCTGTCAATCAATGAGAAGAACTGGGGGAGTTTGGACTAACGCCCGAATTTCCCCCTTTTTTGGATTTAATTCCCTTTGGGGCCCCTTATAAAATTGCAGGACGAAACCCCCCTCATCTTTGGGCAGCGGTAAAGAACCTGTTTTCCCCCTTAAAATGGGGGGAATAATACTCAAGGCTATACTGTGAAGAACTACCAGTGGGTCTTTAAACCAAAAACCTCAAAAACCCCCCCCCATCAGCAACGGCTACGAATTTTTAACCACAGGGGCCACCAACACCAAAAACCCCCAAAAAATATTAGCGTTAATTCAGTTATCTTTAATTTTTCATTTTTTATTTTTTTTTTAAAAAAGGAATTTAAAATTCATATTTAATTTTTTTATATTTTTTTAAATAAAAAAGTTTTATTTTTGTCCCGTTATTAATTTTTTTTTTTTTTATTCATTTAAATTTTTTTTGTGGGGAGCCACCTTGTAAAACTGTCTGAAGATATTACAGGGCTGAGTAACCTTCCCCACATGTGTAAAATCGGAAAAAATTTTACAAGCGGGTTATTTTGCAAACAAAGAGCATAAACATGCATACATATGTACGGGAAAACATGAAAATTGGAAAGTTTTTTTACAAAACCCCTAAAAGGGGAAACACTAGCTGCTAACAATGGGTTTAAAATTCAAGGGGGACTCATAATCCCAAACTTTCTCCCTGTAAAAGTACATCCCCCACTTACAACTGTGAAAACTACATCTACAGGACCTTTAAAATTTCCCAAAATTAAACCCGGGCCTAAAACGCTTTTTTTTGATAGTTGTGACAGAACCCACAGGGATAAAAACCAACAAAAACATCTCGACATTTTTCCCCCTGTCCCCACTATACCTTTTCGAAAAATTTAAAGTATTCCCAAAAGGGCCCCAAAATCTGGAATACCCTACTTGAATACTCTAGAACTGCAGACACAATTTTAACACCTTTAAAAATACCCTTTGAAAAAATCTTTAAATACCTGATACACCCCGTCAACAAAATTTCATGAATACCACCTGGTGGGTTTAAAACTTACAAACACTCACCCACTAGACCATGAACACAAATATCATTCTTTAAACTTAAATAAAGAATCCTAACAATCAGAATTTTTGGTTTAATTTGAAATAATAAAATCTTAAGCCCCCAGACCAAACCACAAAATTTCACATTTTCCAAGTGTACCTCATTCTACCAGGCCTGATGCCAACAAGACACTTTTTTTTCACTGAAATTACGGGTAAAATAAGCAGATATTGGAGGCTTATCTGTAGTGTATCAATGAATTTTTTTTTTAACAAGTCGGCCGTCTCCCACCGAGGCAGGGTGACCCAAAAAGAAAAAAATCCCCAAAAAAAAAATATTTTTCATCATTCAACATTTTTCACCTCACTCACACATAATCACTGTTTTTGCAGAGGTCTCAAAACACGACATTTAGAAGCACATACCTATAAAGATACACAGCATACCCTCCAAACTGCTAATATCCCGAAACCCCTCCTTCAGAGTGCAGGCATTGAACTTCCCATTTCCAGGACTCAAGTCCGGCTATATAAAAATAGCCGGTTTCCCTGAATCCCTTCACTAAATATTACCCTGCTCACACTCCAACAGATCGTCAGATCCCAAATACCATTCGTCCCCATTCACTCAATCGAACACGCTCATGCACGCCTGCTGGAAGCCCAAGCCCTCGCCCATAAAACCTCCCTTACCCCTTTCCCTTTCCCAAACCTTTTCGGGGACGACCCCTACCCCGTCTTCCTTCTCCTACCGATTAAATGCTCTCCATGTCATTCAAACTTTGATCCATTCTCTCTAAATGACCAAACCACCTCAACAACCCCTCTTCAACCTTCTAATTTCCACACTCCAAAATTTCTTGCATAATATTTACACCACACATTGTCCTTAGACAGACATCTCCACTGCCTCCAACCGTCTCCTCGCTGCTGCATTCACAACTCAACTCACAACACATTTTAGAGTGTTGGTACTACTATACTTTTTTACATTCCCTTCTTTGCCGCCATAGATAAGGTTTTTTTACTCCACATATACCCAACGCACCACTCACCTTTTTTCCCCTCATCAAATTTTATGATTAACCTCATCCTTCATAAATCCATCCGCCGACACGTCAACTCCCAAGAAACTGAAAACATTCACTTCTTCCGTACTCCTCCTTCCCAATTTGATATCCAATTTTTCTTTATCCTAATCATTTGATACCCTCATCACCTTACTCTTTTCTATGTTCACTTCAACTTTCTACCTTTCACACACTCCCAAACTCATCCACTAACCTTTGCAATTTTTTCTTTAGAATTTCCCATAAGCAAAAGCATCATCACAAAAAGTAAACTGTGCAATTTCCATTTTGTATTTTGGTTTCCCCCTAATTTAAACCCACCCCTCTCCCGAACACCCTAGCATTTACCTCTTTTACAACCCCATCTATAAATATATTAAACAACCATGGTGACATTTCACATCCCTGTCTAAGACCTACTTTTACCGGGAAGTAGTCTCCCTCTCTTCTACACACCCTAACCTGAGCCTCACTATCCTCATAAAAACTCTTTTACAGCATTTAGTAACTTACTACCTATTCCATATACTTGCAACATCTGCCACATTGCTCCCCTATCCACTCTATCATATGCTTTTTCTAAATCCATAAATGCAATAAAAACTTCCCTACCCTTATCTAAATACTGTTCACATATATGCTTCAATGTAAACACTTGATCTCCCACATCCCCTACCCACTCTGAAACCTCCCTGCTCATCCGCAATCCTACATTCTGTCTTACCTCTAATTCTTTCAATTATAACCCTACCGTACACTTTTCCTGGTGATAAATTAGACACATGTGCAACTCTTGGGTATCTTTATTGAGAAAACGTTTCGCCACACAGTGGCTTCATCAGTCCGTACGTAGGAGAAACTTGAAGAACAGGAGGAGAATGAGGTAATCAGTCCCTCAACCTTGAGTCGATGTGTTCAGTCCATCAATCTTGAATATTCAAGATTGATGGACTGAACACATCGACTCAAGGTTGAGGACTGATTACCTCATTCTCCTCCTGTTCAAGTTTCTCCTACGTATGGACTGATGAAGCCACTGTGTAGCGAAACGTTTTCTCAATAAAGATACCCAAGAGTTGCAATGTTTTCTAATTTATCAACATGTCGGTTCTCTGAAACCATTCATCTACAAACTTTTCCGGGTATACTCAGTAAACTTATTTCTCTGTAATTTTTACAATCTTTGTCCCCCTTCCCTTTATATAAAGGGACTATACATGCTCTCCGCCAATCCCTAGGTACCTCCCCTCTTTCATACAATTATTAAACAAAAGTACCAACCACTCCAACACTATATCCCCCCCTGCTTTTAACATTTCTGTTATGATCCCATCAGTTCTAGCTGCTTTACCTACGTAATGCCTCACGTACCTCCCCCACACTTACATTCTGCTCTTCTTCACTCCTAAAAGATGGTATACCTCCCTGGCCAATGCATGAAATTACCGCCTCCCTTTCTTCCTCAACATTTAAAAGTTCCTCAAAATATTCTCGGCATCTACCTAATACCTCCATCTCCCCATCTACTAACTCCCCTACTCTGTTTTTAAGTGACAAATCCATACGTTCCCTAAGCTTTCTTAACTTGTTTAGCTCACTCCAAAAATTTTTCTTATTTTCATTAAAATTTCTTGACAGTGCCTCTCCCACTCTATCATCTGCTCTCCTTTTGCACTCTCTTCACCTTTCTTTTACTCTCCATATACTCTGCTCTTCTTATAACACTTCTTTGTAAAAACCTCTCATAAGCTAACTTTTTCTCTTTTATCACACCCTTTACTTCATCATTCCACCAATCACTCCACTTTCTTCCTGCCTCCACCCTCCTATAACCACAAACTTCTGCCTCACATTCTAATACTGCATTTTTAAAACTATTCCAACCCTCTTCAACCCCCCCCCCCACTACTCATCTTTGCACTAGCCCACCTTTCTGCCAATAGTCGCTTATATCTCGCCCGAACTTCCTCCTCCCTTAGTTTATACACTTTCACCTCTCTTACTTGTTGTTGCCACCTTCCGCCTGTCCCATCTACCTCTTACTCTAACTGTAGCTACAACTAAATAATGGTCAATGAATTTATATATAAAAAACTGCCCAAGTGTGTTAAAAAAACAGCAAACCTTAATGAAGATGGTTTTAACTTTACAGGAATACAATACTTTGACTCCTTAAGATTTATATACAGTCTGAAATCATTCCTATATAATTGGCTTATACAGGATATAAAAATAAATACCACTGCTAAAAAGTGCAAGTAATTTATTTTAATTCATACATCACATAACTGAAATTTTTTTACAACATTTGGCAGCGTAAAGCACGCCAAGACCATTTTCATGGCAATAAAGATAGTAAAGTCAAAAGACTTATTATTATAGGCACTAAACCCATAAGGGTCACAGTTTTTAACCCAAGGGAGAATTACCCCCAATTCCTTGATCAAGCTTTTTATTTACATGGCACCAGCTTCAATGAAGGAATCTTAAACTTCAAATCTTGACCACACAAATACAAAAACAAAAATTTATAAAAGTTTTTTACAAACAGGTTGGGTGTATACATTTACAAACTCTGTACAATACAGTACACATTATTCTCCCAGAGATTAAAACACGAAATTGTACTTTAATATGTAACTATCTGTAAGAAAATTATTCTCTAATTGTATGAAATGTAAGAAAAAATAAGACTCATTGGAGGAATATTATGAATATATTATAAATATGTATGACAGAAAATTGATTTAACAGACATACTGTATAAAGAGAATAGGTTCAGCAGATATACTGTATATCACAGTGTACACAGCATATACGCATTTCAGTGCAAATACGTATATAGTGTAAATTTAGTACTAATCTAAGAAAGAAAATGCATTTGGTTATCTTTCCCTTGCCCATTCTCCATACAGTACATATTTCCTTCACACAAAACATGGGAAAACTGTAATTAAAAAAATAAATATATACAATATTGCTATAAATGTGGTCATCTAGCAGAGTTCAACATACTAGTTATGTATGATGGGCATGGGCACTGTCACTGGGAGGACTGTGAGCATCATCTTTGTTGCCCTGATCTACTTGAGTACCCTGCACACTGTAGATGGTGTCACAGGTGGTGTGGGTAGAGAGTGTTGGGTCATGGGTATGAGTGGCTGCAGGTTGTCGACCCATGTCCAGACGAAGGAACACCAGTACCAAAATCAGCACGACACACAAACTGCTTTGCACTACAAAGTTGATCTGTGAATACATTGTAGACAACATACAATGCACATTCTTTTCATTAAACCACAAACTGTACATATTTATATAACGAAGACCTACAATTGGCCAACAAAAATAAGAAACAATTTGTTACGACTCTATATCGTTACATACTGATAGATTAATATATTTCCTCTAATAAAGTGCTAAATTCTCCAATATTAAAACATTTCATGAGACAATAATGAAAATGAGGTACAACTATCAATAAAAGTTGCCACTGTTGTGGCAATAAAACATAGTCAATTTAATAATAAGTTTAGAGAAAAATACCAAGAAGATAGTGTTAGCAAGGAATTAAATTCACTCATGATTTCCATAAATAAATACGTACGTATATAGAAATTTTGAAATATTTGTGTATATATTACTGTGTTTTTATCCCTTGGTGTTTTTTATCCCTCGGTATTAGGTATTAGGTAGATGGCGAGAATATTTTGAGGAACTTTTAAATGTTGAGGAAGAAAGGGAGGCGGTAATTTCAGGCACTGGCCAGGGAGGTCTACCATCGTTTAGGAGTGAAGAAGAGCAGAATGTAAGTGTGGTGGAGGTACGTGAGGCATTACGTAGAATGAAAGGGGGTAAAGCAGCTGGAACTGATGGGATCATGACAGAAATGTTAAAAGCAGGGGGGATATAGTGTGGAGTGGTTGGTACTTTTGTTTAATAAATGTATGAAAGAGGGGAAGGTACCTAGGATTGGCGGAGAGCATGTATAGTCCTTTATATAAAGGAAAGGGGACAAAGAGATTGTAAAAATTATAGAGGAATAAGTTTACTGAGTATACCAGAAAAGTATACGGTAGAGTTATAATTGAAAGAATTAGAGGTAAGACAGAATGTAGAATTGCGGATGAGCAAGGAGGCTTCAGAGTGGGTAGGGGATGTGTAGATCAAGTGTTTACATTGAAGCATATATGTGAACAGTATTTAGATAAAGGTAGGGAAGTTTTTATTGCATTATGGATTTAGAAAAGGCATCATTGATAGAGTGGGATAGAGGAGCAATGTGGCAGATGTTGCAAGTTTATGGAATAGGTGGTAAGTTACTAAATGCTGTAAAGAGCTTTTATGAGGATAGTGAGGCTCAGGTTAGGTGTGGTAGAAGAGAGGGAGAATACTTCCCGGTAAAAGTAGGTCTTAGACAGGGATGTGTAAATGTCACCATGGTTGTTTAATATATTTATAGATGGGTTGTAAAAGAAGTAAATGCTAGGGTGTTCGGGAGAGGGGTGGGATTAAATTATGGGAATCAAATTCAAAATGGGAATTGACACAGTTACTTTTTGCTGATGATACTGTGCTTATGGGAGATTCTAAAGAAAAATTGCAAAGGTTAGTGGATGAGTTTGAGAATGTGTGTAAAGGTAGAAAGTTGAAAGTGAACATAGAAAAGAGTAAGATGATGAGGGTATCAAATGATTTAGATAAAGAAAAATTGGATATCAATTGGGGAGGAGGAGTATGGAAGAAGTGAATGTTTTCAGATACTTGGGAGTTGACGTGTCGGCGGATGGATTTATGAAGGATGGGGTGGGGGTGGTGGTAAGGATGAGGTTAATCATAGAAATTGATGAGGGAAAAAAGGTGAGTGGTGGCGTTGAGGTATATGTGGAGTCAAAAAACGTTATCTATGGAGGCAAAGAAGGGAATGTATGAAAGTATAGTAGTACCAACACTCTTATATGGATGTGAAGCTTGGGTGGTAAATGCAGCAGCGAGGAGACGGTTGGAGGCAGTGGAGATGTCCTGTCTAAGGGCAATGTGTGGTGTAAATATTATGCAGAAAATTCGGAGTGTGGGAAATTAGGAGAAGGTGTGGAGTTAATAAAAGCATTAGTCAGAGGGCAGAAGAGGGGTTGTTGAGGTGGTTTGGTCATTTAGAGAGAATGGATCAAAGTAGAATGACATGGAAAGCATATAAATCTATAGGGGAAGGAAAGAGGGGTAGGGGTCGTCCTCGAAAGGGTTGGAAAGAGGGGGGTTAAAGGAGGTTTTGTGGGCGAGGGGCTTGGACTTCCAGCAAGCGTGCATGAGCGTGTTAGATAGGAGTGAATGGAGACGAATGATACTTGGGACCTGACGATCTGTTGGAGTGTGAGCAGGGTAATATTTAGTGAAGGGATTCAGGGAAACCAGTTATTTTCTTATTTGTCGGACTTGAGTCCTGGAAATGGGAAGTACAATGCCTGCACTTTAAAGGAGGGGTTTGGGATATTGGCAGTTTGGAGGGATATGTTGTGTATCTTTATACGTATATGCTTCTAAACTGTTGTATTCTGAGCACCTCTGCAAAAGCAGTGATAATGTGTGAGTGTGGTGAAAGTGTTGAATGATGATGAAAGTATTTTCTTTTTGGGGATTTTCTTTCTTTTTTGGGTCACCCTGCCTCGGTGGGAGACGACCAACTTGTTGAAAAAAAAAATGATTATTAATCTCCTAGATTCTATCATATACACTAAAGTATTAAATCCATACAAGTGTGAGCAGGGTAATATTTAGTGAAGGGATTCAGGGCAACCGGTTATTTTTATATAGCCAGACTTGTGTACTGGAAATGGGAAGTACAATGACTGCACTTTTAAGGAGGGGTTTGGGATATTGGCAGTTTGGAGGGATATGTTATATATCTTTATATATGCTTCTAAACTGTTGTATTCTGGGCACCTCTGAAAAAACAGTGATTACGTGTGAGTGAGGTGAAGGTGTTGATTTACGATGAAAGTATTTTCTTTTTGGGGATTTTCTGTCTTTTTAGGTAACCCTGCCTCGGTGGCAGACGGTAGACTTGTTGAAAAAAAAAAGAAGCCTGCCATTACCTTTACACTGAAGGTATTTTACATTTAACCAATCATTTTGGTATTAAATCTCTCTCTTGTTTGGCCCATCCTTTTTCAGTCTTTGCCTGCCCTGTCAATACTCTTGGGTATCTTGAATTATGTCATCATGCCTTGATGTGATGTCTATCCCCTTGTCCATTTCCTTAACTTTTAACATCTTTAATAATTAACACTATGTCTCAAGCCGCTTCTTCCCAGTTCCCAGCTTCAATATATTTTGAAGCTTTCACGTTTGAAATCCAACAACTAATGAATCATTCATGCACTTATTCCAAGTAATATGAACATGGAAATAAAGGAATCTCTTTATTAGATTATTCCATTACATCAGAGAATGGGACAAAAATATTATCGACATTCTTCAACTTGTGGCCTCACTCGCCAATTTTGCCTTCTGCATTTCATATATTTTGGTATTTGTCTAAGATTTTTTTTCCTTCATCCCGTATTTTTTTTCATTTCGTTAACTGAACTTCTGTAAGGTATCATGTCATAAGCCTTGATAACCATTATATTCCTTTCTAATTACCACGTACAAAATCTGATTAGGTTCACAATGAAGGAAGTGCCAACTCCAAACTTAATCTGGAATTTTGTAAAACAAAATAATTTCCATCAGATGTTTGCTAATCTATTTCTTTGCATTTCCATCTGGTACCAGACATGTTATGTAAGGTAGAAATAGCCTGTCTGTAGTTTGTATGTATGTATATGGAGCAGAGAGGGAGGGGAAAGTGAGAAAACAAAACAAAAAAAACTTACCTGTGGGAATGTTTTGACGAAGGCATTATAGAGTTCAGTGTAGATGGTCTGATCAACTGTAAACCATGCAGACTCCAGGAGGCCAGAGAGAGCTAGGACTCTGCCAACCTCACTCACTCCAACTACTGTTGTGAGCAAAGTTCGAATGGCTGGTTCTATGGCAGGTTCAAACATGCCCAACACTGATGCAACCACCGCCAGCCACCATGTCTCAGGGCCAAAAATGCAACCAGTACTGCTGACCATATCCCGGGGGGACCAATC
>NW_026475421.1:0-10607 GCF_026875155.1 Cherax quadricarinatus
GGGGTAGCGAACATTTGATTGTCTTATGTATGAATTATTGGTTTTTAACCTGACTAAATTACTTGTTGCACCGTTGGAGGTGACTCTGTGCCCCGAACTATTGTTATTTCCCTGTTGAACAGAATTAATGGTTTGTCACGTGGTGACCGAATTAATTTGTTTTTTGTCACCGTTCTGCCCGGAATTACCTAGTGAAACACGGTTAGTAAAACCAATTAATTTTAGGTCACGGGGTGAACCGAATACTGTGTTTAGTAAACCTTGACCGAAATTGGTTGTTTATGGTGAAATTATTGGGTAGTCACCGTGGTGACAGAATTACTGGTGTAGTCACCGTGGTGACCGAATTATTGGTGTAGTCACCGTGGTGCCCGAATTACGGTGTAGTCCCCGTGGTGACCCAAAATATTGGTGTAGTCACCGTGGTGAAGAATTATGGTGTAGTCACCGTGGTGACGAATTATTGGTGAAATCACCGGGGTTTGACAGAATTCATTATCCAGACATTGTATTAAATGATCGCCAAAACATACAGTTTAACCCAAAAAACTTTAAAAATTAACGAACACGCTATTTTAAATCAAAAAATTACTGAATTCATTAATTTGAAAATTTAAAAAAAGGGTTTTAACACTTAGTTTAAAATTTTTCTTTAAAGGTTTCCCTTTTTTTTATTTTATACTAATAATAATCACTTGATTCCAACCAGGTTGTGGCAGTAGTAACTGGAGATTCCCATATATGGGTTTGGAGGCTGTTGTATGAAAAGACTTCACCGTGTGTGTGTTAGAAGCTGCCCGTATCAGAAGACTTGCAAAGGTACTTGAGAATTTTGAAGCAGAAGAATCTGTCCTCTCACGGCGTGTACGGGATGATTTTGTACCAGAAGAAACCGTCCTGCTCCCATGGGTGTGTGGAAAATACTCAGGTGTGTTGACTGGAAGTAGTTGCAATGGAATATTGTTGTCATCTTCCATGTGTGGAAAACTGGGAAGGTCGGTCCTTCGATTTCCTTCTCTGGCATTTCCCAAACTGTACACCATCTGCAGGTTTCCCTTTGCTGGGTTTTCTCCTGGTGGTGCTCAGTGAGCGTAAGTACCTGGCGGCCCCCATCAAGGAAGGTTCCTTGATGCTGGTGAGGGGTCTTAAATCTAGGGAACTGGATCTGTGCTACAGTTCCCTGAATTAACCCTTTGAATACCTTCCATCCCCCCACAAGCGCTGTATATCATACGGGTAATAGCGCTTCCCTCTTGATTAAAATAATAAGGGCGGCCCCACTCGACGAAGACCAGGTAAGGTTATTTTCTGGGAAATGTCGAGCAGAGATGACCTAATGAAGTCTCAGCCAGTGATGGGAAAGTAAGAAGGGGCGGCTGCTCCAGCTCTTGGAACCTTAACTCGGATGCCCACTCTTTTCCCAAAAAGTCGATGAGCTCCAGCTCATGGATCCTTTCATTCAAGTTTCATAGCTCTTGGCAGTCGTTTGTCAAATATTTAAAAAAAAAATCAGGAAGGCACTCACTTGCTTATTAATCATTTTAATGATATATTTAAATTTTAATTTACCAACCTTTAAGTAATAAAATATAATCAAGCTCTTTCCTCCCTTAGATTTCTTAACATTCTAAAATACAAGGGTTTTCTTTATTTTATAAAGATGGAAAAATTAGAAAAGAAGGAAGAAGAGAGGAAGGTTAAGTAGGAGGGCGAGAGAGAGAGGAGTAAGGGAGAAGATAGGGAAGAAGAACTGAGAAACAATGAACAGAGTGGTTCGTGTAAATTGCGTCATTGCTTTACCTCATACCTGACCTATACTTGTTCCTGTTACTGCCCCTCTTCCAAGAAGCGTAGGTAATACCCGGGTGGGTATATAAAATTTTTAAAATATATATAATATAATATTTATATATATATATATATATATATATATAATATATATATATATATGTTTATTTAATGTTTATTGTAATTTTTGTTTTACTGATATACGTCACAGGTGAAAGGGCAAAATTTTGGTTTAATGTCACCTGCAAACATCTGTATATTAACTGATAATATCGTTCAGTGATGTTGCAAAAACCCTCTTTCCTAAAGAGTAAGTAATAAATATACTCGAAGGTAATAACATAAATATTTTCTTTTTTTCAATATTCATTCACCTAAAAAAACCGGTGAATAAAATACTAACACACTGCATATTTCCATAGTCAGTTTCTGTTAAATCTCGTTCGTGATGTACGTGAAAAAATAAACACTTCCCCCCCCCCTCTTCGATTATTTCTCGTATCAATAAACACCAACGCTCAGTCCTCTCCATTGACTGGTTTTTTTTTATCAATCTATATCATAGTTGTATCTATTACATGGAGATCTAGCAAGGGCGAGTACATACGTCCTTAATTATAGAACAACTCGTGTTCTGTGATAGTATTACGGTGACAAGTCCTCAGAGTGTGATTACGAGAGTTTCAAGAGAGTTTATCCTGCCGGAAACGTTTTCACGGTAGTTTTGGTGTTGGAGTATTCGACACAGGAACCTTTCTTTTAAAATATACATCTGTCCAGTGCTGTATAACTGCTTGGCTCACAACCTTCGGTGAAGTATGATGATATTATCAATGCGTTAATACTGATACCTTTCCAACACTACAGTTTTCTGTAAAGAGCAAACAAATTGAGAGAGATCGTGCACGTAACACACAACACACACACACACACACACACACACACACACACACACAACTACACACACACAACCCAAAAAAACCCAAGAAACACACACACACGAATACCTATCAGGAAGGAAACAACTGGTGAAGGAACGTGACGATGAAATCGTAACCGAATGTGAAAAGAGGGGCTCCGATGATTCTTTCCGTCTTTGTGAATGCATAACGGAAGGGGTGGATTCAGAGGTGTCCTTGTTTGTAGACACGAAGCTAATTCAGAGAATACAAGCAGACTTAAATCAGGTAGGACTAAATGGAATCTAGAGAGCGCGCCTGGAAAGAAGGTCCGACAGATGGCTACCGGGCTCAAGACATCGTAATGACAACAATTGCAAACAACCATACCACGGGCGGTATTGAACCGCGGTCAGAGAGTCTCCAAAACTCCAGACGTCGCGTTACCACTGGACCAGCTATCCACAATAAGATATCGTCCAACTAGTATATTTCTACACCATAGGTAGGTTAGCAACAGGCACCACTGTGACCACAAATGCAAAGTTTTTACACACGAAATCTCTCTCCAGCAAGCCTGAAAGGACGAACTCCTAGCTCAAGTCCCCTCATTGCCGCCAACAAGACTCACGAAATCGTAAAGACAACGATTGCAAACAAACCAACCAACGGGCGGAATTGAACCGTCGTTGCCAGAGGAAAGGTTAGCAATAGGCACCACTGTGACCAACAACAATGCAAGTTTTTTACAGACTAATCTCCTCATGCGTGGCAGTGACCGAACTCTAGCTCAGTCTCACTCACTGCCGCCAACTTGACTCAGGGGGGGGGGGGGGGGGCGAAATCGGGTAATGACACGATTGCAAACAAACCAAACACGGGCGGCTTTGAACCGTCCACTGCCGTCATGTTGACGGCAGTGAAGGTACTTGAGCTAGAGTTCGTCACTGTCACCTAGCAGGAGATTCGTTCTGTAAAAACTACTATGTGGTCACAGTGGTGCCTATGCAACCTTCCTATGGTGTAGAAATATACCTATTGGATCGAATCTTATTTGTGGCTACTGTCCATGGCTAACGCGACGGTTCTGGAGTTTTTAGGCTCTCTGACCGGCGGGTTCAAATCCCGCCCGTGGTATGGTTTATAAAATTAAAAGAAAAAAATCAAACACAAAGTGGAGTTCGCACAGTTTCTAATTTCTGATGACACTGTCTTTTGGGAGAGTCTGAAGAGAACTTGCAGAGGTAAGCTGATGATTTGGTAGGGTATGTAAAAGAAGAAAATCAAAAGTGAATATAGGAAAGAGCTAAGGTGGATGAGGATAAAAGATTGGTGACAAAAGATTTGGAATATCAGATGGAGGAGAGAGTTTGGAGATTGAAAGAATTGATGAGGGGAAAAGGAGAGCGGTGCACATGGAGTCTGGGGAGACAAATAACTTTGTCCTTTGTAAGCAAGGAGGGATTGAATGAGTTTATATTTTACCAACCACTTATATGGTGTGAAGCATGGGGATGAAGGTTGCAAGCGAGGAGAAGTGAGCAGTGAAATGTCATGTCTGATGGCATTGTGGAGTGAATAAAAGCACAGAATCTAAGTTAGGAAGTTAAGAGAGGTGCAGGATTGCCAAAAACTGTGTCCAGAGAGCTGAAGGAAGGTTATTGAGGTGGGTCGGGCATGTAGAGAGAATAAACGATACAGAATGACTTCGAGAGTGAATAAATCTGTCGTGTAGGTAAGAGGGGATGGGGTCGGACCTAAAAATTTTGGAGGGAAGGGTAAAGGAGGTTTTGTGGTGCGAGGGGCGTGGACATTCCAGCATGCAAGCGTGAGCGTATTTTGATAGTGAATGCAGACCAATGTTTTTTTAATATACTTGACGTCTGTGGAGTGTGAGCATAGTAACATTTAAAGAAGGATTCAGGAAACCGCAGGCCAGACTTGAGTCTTGGAAATGGAAGTACCATGTCTACACTCTGAAGGAAGGTTGTTAATGTGCAGTTTATAACTGTGTGTAAAGCCACACCTGTGGCAAGACATTGACGGAGTGAATGGTTATGAAAGTTTATCTATTTTCAGCCCACCTCCTTGGTGGGAATCGGCCCGATGTGTTAAAAAATATTATTAACAAATATTATTATAAACACATTATACACGCAATATATTTAGCCTAATTGCAACCAAATAATTTTTAGTGAAGTTTACAATAATTTCATAATAACCAAACACAATGGTGGGTTCTAACCCGCCCTTGGCAAAATTTTTTTACAATAAATATATTATATCGTTAGTTTAGAATGTTTTTTGCGAAATTATTATTGCTTCAGATTTTCCTGCCTTATTCGGCAAGAACCGAGGGTTGCTATTTAAACAAATGGAAGTTTACCTATTCGGGCACGTGCAATAGACCTGACGTGGGAGTCAGGACAGGACAGGAGCAAGTGAGAGTGTTGTTTTTGGCGAGTATGAGAACAGCGGCAAGATAAAGACGTCATTTTTGGTGTTTGTGTGATAGGGAGGTGAATCTGGTACGTTTATGCCACCAGATTTTTTATGCCACAACGTTTAATGCACGAGGGTTATGCCACAGTTTATGCCACAGTTTATGCCACATTTATGCCACAGTTTATGCCACAGTTATGCCAGGCAACCTCCCATGTGCTTTAAATTATGTAATTGACCTCCTGCTATATCAGTTTTGAGGAGAGGCCTGTTTATTTTTGGGAGAGGTACCTCTTAGTTTTTTGATTGCGCAGGCAAAGAGGGCCGGCAGAAATGTTGAGGGACAATGGAACAACACTGTTTGCAGAATGGTTTGTTTTATAATCACTAGTAGCAGTGTGCTAGTGAACTCATGTGAGTACACGGTAAAGGTGTACTGGTGTTTTTTTTTTTTGTATGTAGTGGGTAGGTTTATGTTATTATTGTAAATTTACTGTTAATATTGTCATTTTTTTACGTTAATGTTTATGTCCTTCCTTATATTAATTATAAGTAGTGACCACTCAATTAACACTTAATAAATTATGTGAAGTAACAAACTTGGCCCTAGGTTGTTTTATGTGGTTCAATATTTTAAATGCCCCTAGAATAGGCAGGTTGTTAACCCCTAGATGCAGGACAATTATTTACGTAACGCAGTAAAAGGCGTAAAGATTAGTTTAGGATGTTTCTGCTCATATTTCAAAATGTGTGTGTATTGTCATGTACCAAGTACAGCTTTCACTATGCCCATTATATTTTTTATTAAAACACTGGCCGATTCCCACCAAGGCAGGGTGGCCCGAAAAAGAAAAACTTTCACCATCATTCACTCAATCACTGTCTTGCCAGAAGGGTGCTTTACACTACAGTTTTTAAATTGCAACATTAACACCCCTCCTTCAGAGTGCAGGCACTGTACTTCCCATCTCCAGGACTCAAGTCCAGCCTGCCGGTTTCCCTGAATCCCTTCATAAATGTTACTTTGCTCACACTCCAACAGCACGTCAAGTATTAAAAACCATTTGTCACCATTCACTCCTATCAAACACATTCACGCATGCCCGCTGGAAGTCCAAGCCCCTCGCACACAAAACCTCCTTTACCCCCCTCCCTACAACCTTTCCTAGGCCGACCCCTACCCCGCCTTCCTTCCACTACAGACTGATACACTCTTGAAGTCATTCTGTTTCGCTCCATTCTCTCTACATGTCCGAACCACCTCAACAACCCTTCCTCAGCCCTCTGGACAACAGTTTTGACAATCCCACACCTCCTGCTATCTTCCAAACTACGAATTCTCTGCATTATATTCACACCTCACTTTGCCCTCAGACATGACATCTCCACTGCCTCCAGCCTTCTCCTCGCTGCAACATTCATCACCCATGCTTCACACCCATACAGGATCGTTGTTAAAACTATACTCTCATACATTCCCCTCTTTGCTTCCAAGGACAAAGTTCTTTGTCTCCACAGACTCCAAAGTGTGCCACTCACCCTTTTCCCCTCATCAATTCTATGATTCACCTCTCCTTTCATAGAACCCCCCCTCTGCTTGTCATCACGTCCCACTTTCCAAATATCTGAATACGTTCACCTCTTCATTAATCTCTCCCTCCAATCTGATATCTAATCTTTCATCAACCTAATCTTTTTATCCTCTCTAACCGTACTCTTCATGTATTCACTTTCAATTTTCTTCTTTTACACACCCTACAAAAATTCATCACCAACCTCTGCAACTTCTCTTCAGAATCACCCAAGAGCACAAGTGTCATAAGCAAAGAGCAACTGATGTGTCAACTCCCACTTTATGTGTGGTTTCTTTATCTGTTAACTCTACACCTCTTTGCTAAGACACCACATTTACTTCCTTACAGCATCTTTAAAAATATATTGAAGACAACTATGTGTGACATCACAACATCCTTGTCTAAGGCCTACTTTTATGGGAAAATAATCTCCCCCTTTCCTACACATTAACTTGAGCCCCTCACTATCCTATAAAAACTCTTCACTGCTTTCAGCAAACCTACCTCCTATACCATACAGCTACAACATCTTGCCACATTTGCCCCCCTATCCACCCTGTAATACGTCATTTTCCAAATACCATAAATGCCACAAAATAACCTCTTTATCCTTAACTAATACTGTTCAATTATATGTTTCAGTAACACACCTGGTCCAAGCACCCCCTACCTTTCCTGAAGCCTCGCTTGTTCATCTGCTATCCTGTTTCTCCGCCTTACTCTTAAATTCTTTCAGTAACAACTCTACCATACACTTTACAAGGTATACTCAACAGACTTATCCCCCTATATTTTTGCCCCACTCTGTTGTCCCCTTTGCCTTTATACTAAGGAAACTATGCATGCCTCTCTGCCAATCCCTAGTACCTTACCTTCTTCATACATTTATTAAATAAATAGCACTAACCACTCCAAAACGTTAATTCTCACCTGCTTTTAACATTTCTATCTTTATCAATACATCCCAGCTGCCTTACCCCCTTTTTCTCCTACTGCTGCTCACGAAACTTCTTCCCACACTCCACAACTCGCTCTTCCTCACTCCTACAAGAGTTATTCCACAGCTTCCCATATCTGTTATCAAACCATTTAACAATTCCTCAAAATATCCGACCTCTTACCAATAACTCATAACTCTCCTCAATTAATAATTTCACCTTCTCCTTATTTTAACTGACAAATGCATTTGTTCTCTGGCTTCCTAAATTGTTAATCTCACTCCAAACTTTTCCCTTATTTTCAAACAAATTTGTTGATAGCATCTCACCACTGTCTCAGTTGCTCTCTTTTTACTTTGCTTCACAACTCTCTTAACATCTACTCTTTTTTTCCTATCTCTTCCCTCCTTGCATCACTTCTACTTTGCAAAATCTTCTTCATATGCGTAACTTTTTCTCCCTTACTACTCTCTTTTACATCATTCATTCCACCAATCGCTCCTCTTTCTCCCGCACCCACCTCTCCTGTAACACAAACTTCTGCTGAAACACTCCTACACTACATTTTTAAAAACTTACCCCATTATCTCTTGGACCCCATGCCTATGCTCTCATTACCCATCTATTCCTCCAATAGTTGTTTATATCTTACCCTAACTGCCTCCTTTTAGGTTTATAAACCTTAACCTCTCTCTCAACATGATGCTTCCATTCTCTTGTATCCCATCTACCTTTAGTCTCACTGTCCGCTACAATAAAAAGTTGATATGATATATCTGGGCCACTGTACACTAGATGTATCATTCTGAAGTCTACTCAACAGGTCTTTTATCTACCAATACATAATCAACAAATACTGTCATTTCGCCTACATCATATCTTGAATACTTATTTATCCTATTTTCTTAAAATATGTATAACATATAATTAAACCCTCTTTTTATACAAAGTTTCAATCAAAGGGATTCCCATTATCATTTACACTGGCACCCCAAACTTACCTTCTACACCCTCTCTAAAATTTTCTACCTACTTTTAGCATTCAGGTCCCTAACACTATTACTCTCTCTCTTGGTTCAAAGGTTCCTATACTTCATTAACATCTCCCAAAATTCTCTTCTCTCCTCTACATTCCTCTCTTCTCCAGGGTGCATAAACGATTATTATGATCCACTTTTCGCATACAACTTTACTTTATCCACGCAATCCTTGAATTTACAATTCATATTCTCTTTTCTCCTTCCATAACTGATCCTTCAACATTATTGCTACCCCTTCCTTAGCTCTAACTCTCTCAGATACTCCAGATTTAATCCCATTTATTTCTCCCCACCGAAACTCCCCTACCCCCTTCAGCTTTGTTTCGCTTAGGGCCAGGACATCCAACTTCTTTTCATTCATAACATCAGCAATCATCTGTTTCTTGTCATCCGCACTACATACATTATACAATAATAAAAATTAAAAGACGACAGAAAAATTAATCCATTATGACAAGACTAAAAACAGAAAAGCAACTTTTATAAGATTTTCTTCGGATTTTTAACCCCAGAGAGTTAGCCATTCAAGATAATCCAAGAAAGTCAGTGCGTCATCGAGGACTGTAACTTATTTCCATTGGGGACCTTAATCTTGTCCCCCAGGATGCGACCCACACCAGTCGACTAACACCCAAGTACCTATTTGCTGTTAGGTGAACAGGACAGTATGTGTAAGGAAACGCGTCAAAATGTTTCCACTCGCCTAGAATCGAACCCGGGCCCTCCGTGTGTGAAGCGGGAGCTTCAGCCACCAGGCCACCGGGGCCACCCCACAGATACAGCAAGTTGTAACAACAGAATTTTCAATAGCGACAAACTGACAAAAACATCCTTAAATTCTCAAAAATATTAATAGCATTTTACTCTAGAGATAAGGAAGACAAAACCTTGGCATATTTAGACATTTTGAAATTAAAAAAAACTCCATGACTGGTCTTATATGGTCTAAAGTCAGTTGATATATTGTTTCACATTTCTAAAACTCTCTTATAAATTTGCTGTTCTAAGAAGCACTGCTGAGTATATTGGACACGACTTCTTTCTAATATAAGGTGCAACCCTTTGAGTTGTTCACTCAGAGAGTATCCTCAGTCTTATGATCTCTTAAGCTACAGTAGATCAAGAAAAAATGAAGTATGACTTAAAAACAGAAGCTGAATAAGTAAGCGGTTCTGGTGTTTTGTAAATCATTCATATCAACAAAGAATCCTGCATTTTCTTGCCACCATCTTCTATATATATAGAATGTGCAAAATTGTGACTGTGTCGGTAACAGAAAATACTCTCGGAAATAGAGAGACTGACTGGCAGAGAGAGAGACACAGACAGAGACAGACAGACACAGGCAGTCAGAAAGACAGACACAGCCGTGCTCTAACGGCGTGTTAAAGTTTGCTCATAGTGTTGTCCAGATTCCTTGGGTCATCAATAATCAACCATGAAGCTGGACAAAACCCAATTTTCCTTAGTCTCCAAGGAACTATCTCCCTGAAACTCCATTGACCCATGACACTCACATGCTCCCATTGTCATACATAGTAACAAAATGAAGCACAGACATTAATGATTCATCATTTTATGTTTTGAAATGCTGGGAATGTGATTTCACCAGGTTGAATTTACCTGGAGAAATAAAGAAAAGGTGTGATAATCATTATGTCTACCGCACACGCAGGCATACAGGCGTAAAAGTAATACTTCTAAACAAACATTTTGTCCCATTTTATTACCTTTGAAATGAGACCAAAATGACCACCCAAAAATAACGTACAACAGAGTAAGATGGAATTATGCAAGTCTTGTATTGAATTTATAGTCTAACAGAAAAAGAAAGGAATATCATAATTTAAGAAGCAACTGAAGAAACCATAATTGTAGCAGACGTAGTTATATATATTGCTGAAAGTTAAGGAGTTTTGAATATAT
>NW_026475422.1:0-10661 GCF_026875155.1 Cherax quadricarinatus
GATTAGATTTTCCACCGAAGTGGCTAGTTTATTGTGACCCCATATCCATCCTGTGGACGGTAGCGCGAGAGCATATGGATACACAAAAGGCCTAGGAACTAGGCCCCAAAGGGTTAACAGGAATACATATGGATTTATATCTAATATCTATAGTTCACTTATCTGTTACAAGCAAATTTAGGAAATTTGCTTAGTATATCTGGTATCTTATTTCATTAATAAGATATCTTGACATGTCACATAGGTTATTATACTGTCTGTCTCTGTATTCCTCAATAAGTGGACAATTAAGCACATAGTGTTCAAGAGAGTGACCATATGCCTGATCACATAATTTACATTTAGTTTGATCATCATCTGTGTGTCTCCCAAACTGCCAGAAGTACTTGTAACCAAGCCTAAGCCTGGCCACTACACATCAGTCAGTCTGTTCACATTGCAGTTGCTCCATAAACATTACTTATCTACGTTCATGTTATCATAGTGGGTTATAGATCTACTCAGGCTTCTAACTGCATTCCTATAACAATCATTTTCATTATTTACTTCTCTCCTAATATTATTCCTAATGCTAGACACAGTTATTACCAAAGTTATATTCTACATTCTCCTTCTGGATACTCTTCTTGGCTAACATATCAACTTTATCATGAAGGAGTAATCCAATGTGTGATGGGATCCATAGCAATTGTACATTAATTCCTTTGTCCCTAATTTTTGAGTATCTATACCTGGCTTCCCCAATGGAGCATGTTGTTGGAGTCATTATATGAGCCAAGAGCCTTCAATGATGACATAGAATCAGTAATGATGATAGAGTCAAGCTCAGTGTCATAGGTTAGCTTTAGCGCCATTAGGATTGCAAACAATTCAGTTTGCAGTGTAGACGCCCAGTTGTTAATTCTTATGCCTAACTCAACAAATTTATTATCGTTCTTAACTAGGGAGGTGGCAACAAGAGCAGATGCAGCCCTGCCAGAAGACTCCTGTTTAGATCCATCAGTGTATATAACTTGTGATAACTTGTTACTACCAGCTAGGTGAGAAATTTCTTCTTGAGCAGTTGCTCTAACAAGAGATTTAAGGAAGGGATTACTAGCAATGAGCTTCTTGGGAGGGACTTGTAGGTATGTGATATTAAATGAACACATCTTCCATGGAGGGGTGAAATGCTCTTGTTGCCTACAGTGATACAGTTCATGCAGGTTATAAAACTTAATGCAATTGCACGTTTTCACAATCCATTTAGATCTGTGTGTATTTACCTCTAGACACTTGGTAAGATTCACTGTGACAGTGTCTGGTTCGTTTCTCAACATTCTAATACCGAGTACAGTGTTAATTTCAACAATTCCTATCACTGATACTAGAAATACAAGCTCCTTCCTCATGTTAAGAACTTTTGTAGATCTGGGACAGCCAAGAATAATCCTGAGAGCTTCATTTTGCATTAACTCCAAGGGTCGGAGAGAAACTTTCTCTAGCTATATCAACATGGAGCAGCATAATCAATTAAGGACCTAACATAGGCTATGTACATCATTCTCACGATTCTCACATTTGCACCATAGTTGGGATTGTAGCCAGCAACAGCTTTGAGAGCATTTAGCCTAGCTTTACATTTCTTGTTTAGTTGTGGTATAGTGGATTTGTTAAAGGGTACATCTACACCAAGATATCTGTAAGTTTTAACGTAGCTAATGATTTCACCCTGCAAATAGATGGGTGGGGGATGTCGTTTGCTTGTTAATATCTTAGTTTTAGAGGAAGATATTATGAGGCCTAGTCGATTACAAATTGCTTGAACTTCATTAAGAATGGTATTCATCTTCTTATGCCCTGTTGTATGGATCATGATATCATCAGCATAGCTTATAGCTATATGTTTAGGTGAGGCAGGTAGAGCATTTAGGAGAGCATTAATCAGAATATTAAATAGCATGGGACTAAGAACTCCTCCCTGCGGTGTACCTAAAGACATTTCTTTAGAATCACTTCTGAAGCCTTGGTAAAGGACAGAGGATACTCTATTTGACAGGTATCCTATTATCCAGCAGAGTAAGCTACCACCAATATTCATTTTGGCTAGTTCATGTAGTATAACGGTTCTGTTCGCAATATCAAATGCAGATTTTAGATCAAGAAAAGTGGTAAAACTAGTAGAGGTGTGTGCAGTGAGAAAGGTGGAAATACAGTTCTGCACACTTTTACCTTTCATGAACCCATAGAGGTAGGGGGAAAGTTGATGTCTGATTCTGTAGTACAGTCTGTTAAGCATCATTCTTTCAAAAGTTTTACAAAGACAACTAGTTAAGGAGATCGGCCTAAATGTATCAGGCTGTTGGGGCTTAGGGTAGGCACAATGAGACTATTGGTCCAGGAAGTAGGAAGAACGCCCTCAATGTAACTGAGATTATACAGTGCCAACAAGGGTTATCAGGCACGTGCCTTAGAGTTCTGAGAATATCATAGGTTATACCATCCTCTCCAGGAGCAGTTGATCGACCTTTGGTTAATGCATTATCTAATTCATACTCGTAAAGAGGCATCACTCTCATCAATATTTTGGCTCATAAAATTAATCAGTTTCAACATTTCTTCAGAAGTACTCTCTAAATTTTTTCTAATATGAGATGGAAGGTTTTCATGCCTGGATGTTTTGGACCAGTCATTTATGAGGTCATTTGCTTTTTCAAGAGGAAAGGGATGAGCAACATTGCCAGTCTTTTTCCTGGTTATTTTATTTATACCTTTCCAAGCCAAACTCAAAGGGGTGGACCTATTTAATCCACTAACAAACTGTTCCCATTCCTGTTGCCTAAGTTCTTCCTTTCTATTCCTTGCATTTGTTAGTGCAGCTTGGAACGTTCTGAGCAGGTCTGGGGTTCTACATTCACGGTATGCTTTACCAATCCTCCTAGCTGCATGTGTTAGATTGCGCAGCTGTGGATCATTATAGTATTTACATTGGTTTTTTATTGTTATTATAGTGGAGGGTCTTTGTTTCCTATTCCTGCCCACTTGATCTGTGAGAACACTCTCAATAGTGGTAATTAAATCATCATTAAATTTTGGTGTGCCAATGGGCTCGTAATTCTTATACCATTGATCCAGTGGTTAATAAAGTTGTTCTGTGTTCTGGTTTGAGAATAAGTTTCCTCTTCTGTATTTTGCTCCTTGATTGCTGAGATGTGATCAAGATTTTTGGGGGAGGGGGTGTGGGACAGTTGTTAGTCTTGTGAAGTGATCAGATAGAAGATCATCAACTATGACAGATAATACTCGTTACAGACACATGTGCAAACTCTTGGGTATCTTTATTGAGGGAAACGTTTCGCACACAGTGGCTTATCAGTCCTCACGTAGGAGAAACTTGAAGAACGGAGGAGAAATGAGGTAATCAGTCCTCATCTTGAGTCGATGTGTTCAGGTCCATAAATCTTGAGTAGGAATACGGCTATGAGGCAGAGAAAGCAGCTTATAAAACCGTATGGCAGGAGAGGTGTAGCAGTCATAGGTGGTGTTACATTTGTTCAATGTGGAAGTAGGTCGTGCCTAGATTAGGCAAGCGAAGAATTCCTAAGTATTAAGATCCCATAGAAGTTGCAGTGTCTGACAGGTTTGTAGATGGATGGTTCAGAGAACCGACATGTTGATAAATAAATAATTAGACGCATGTGCAAACTCTGGGTATACTTTATTGCGAAACGTTTCGCCTCCAGTGGCTCATCGTCCAAACGTAGGAGAAACTTGAAGAACAGGAGAGAGAATGAGTAATCAGTCCTCAACCCTTGAGTCGATGTGTCAGTCCTTCAATCTTGAGTAGAATACGGCATATGAGCAGAGAAAGCAGCTTATAAACCGTATGGCAGAGAGGTGTAGCAGTCATAGTTGGTGTTACATCTTTGTTCATGTGGAGTCGGTCGTGGCCTCAAGTAATTAGCAAGCGAAGTTTTCTACGTGTGGACTGATTAAGCTACTGTGTGGCGAAACGTTTCCTCAATAAAGATACCCAAGATTTGCTACATGTGTCTTATTTATCAAACATGTCCGGTTCTCTTGAACCATCCATATACAAACCTGTCAGACACTGCAACTTCTTGGGGATCTTAATACTTAGGAATTCTTCCGCTTGCTAATTCTTGGGCACGAGACACTACTTCCACATTTGACCACAAATGTAACACCACCTATGACTGTACACCTCTCCTGCCATACGGTTTATAAGCTGCTTCTATGCCTATATGCCGTAGTCAACTCAAGATTGATGGACTGAACACATCGACTCAAGGTTGAGGGACTGGATACCTCTTTCTCCTCCTGTTCTTCAAGTTTCTCCTACGTGTGGACTGATGAAGCCACTGTGTGGCGACGGTTTCCTCAAGAAAGATACCCAAGAGTTGCACATGTGTCTAATTTATCAACATGTCGGTTCTCTGAACCATCATCTACAAAACCTGACAGACACTGCAACTTCTTGGATTTATTATCTTAGGAATGCTTCGCTTGCCTAATTCTGGCACGAACCTACTTCCACATTGAACAATGTACACCACCTATGACTGCTACACTCTCCTGCCCTACGGTTTATAAGCTGTTCTTGCTCATATGTCGTATTCTACTCAAGATTGATGGACTGACAATCGATCTCAAGGTTGAGGGATGATTACCTCATTCTCCTCCTGTTCTTCAAGTTTTCCTACGTGTGGATGATGAAGCCAACTGTGTGGCGAAACGTTCACTCAATAAAGATACCAAGAGTAGCATCATGTGTCTAATTTATAACATGTCGGTTCTCTGAACCATCCAATCTACAAACTATTGACCAGAGTCATGCATCGTATATGATGGATTAAATCCAAGTCACAGGATCTAGTATGCCACCTATATGTGAGGTAGGCCTCAGTAGTGCCCCACAATTCGAACATTATCATGCCTCATTTTAGCAATATCACTAGTTTAGTTCACATTGGGTGTTTGTTATAGACCACCAATATTCTTATGTTCTGGCCAGAAAATCTCACAAGTATGATGGTAGGTTCACTATTTGATTGCGTATTCTGGTAAAGCATCAGTCGAAGCTGTTCGCTGGGGCATAGAGAGTTTAAAAATGTTTATGGAAAATCGCTGCATATACTTTGACACCATGATACTGCAATGGTTAACTCGCTCTGCTAGGAAAGGAGTGGAATGTAGGGCAAGTTCCTTTCTGAATACATCACACAACAGGTGGGTTGACCTTAGGTTATAAGCTGCATATCCAGGCAAGTTTGGTGGAGGTGCTACCATCTTACAATCTACCATTCCTGCAAACAGATGACAAGCAATATTCTTGGTTGACACTATTTTGATGTAAGTTCAGGCAACCGCTTCCTGATGGAAGCAATGTTCCCATGAAAAGATTTGTAATGTATCCATTGTAGTGAGTTATTACAATCTCTTGCCTTAAACTCTAATATCAAGCTTGTCCTAAAACGCTTTCTTGTAGTTGTGACAGGACCACAGGCATAACACCAGAAACAAACATCTCTACGACTTTCCCCGTGTCCGACTAAACTTTACAAAAATTCTAGGTATTCAAAGGCCCTAAAATCTGGAATACCCTACCTGAGAACTCTAGAACTGCAGACACATTTCTTCACCTTCAAAACTACATTAGAAAACATTCTTATCTCCCCTGATACACCCCGTCAACTAACTACACGAATACCACATGGTGGTTCACACTTACACTCGCTCACTCATTTGACCATAAACAGAAATATTAATTCAGTCTTAAATAAGGAATCCGGTGATACTCCAATTACTCTGAAAACGATATACCTGTGCCAAAACAAAAGCATTCACATTGTCTTAAACTCACATAACTAGTATTTTGAGTCACTTGTAGCATAATGACTCAACATACCTCAGTATTTGTAATAGTTTACAATTAAGATAAATATAACTAAGTATGCCGAAAAGCCTAGCATGCTAAGCGTTTAGTGCGTACACTCTGTAATCACAATTTTTTTTTTTTACCTACAGGTAAACCAAACAAATAACCAAATTTTTGTAAACTCAGCATTGTAATCCTTATAGAGAAGAACTTTGAATTTGATAACAGATGGTTAAACTCTTATGCTTTGACTACTGTGTTGCAGCATTTAAGAGCAAATAGCATAAGTTTGTACGTCTTTTTCTTAGGACCTTTTTTTTTAAGCATTTTTCGGCATATGGCCGCCTGTTCCAAGGAAGTCTTGAAGGCAAGAGTTCCTGGGCTTCTTTCTTACATAATGTGCTGATGCTGAACGGGGATTGCTGCACTTTTGACATCAATCTCCATGCTCAAGAGCATCATCCTGATTACATATATTTATTAAACTTGTCAGGATCTGTTCAAGTTGTCTCAATTTTTTTCTGGAAATTTGTTATAATTTTGATGGAGGGCAGGCGAAGCCAATGCCTCTCCGGAGGATGGCACTTTCTGGGTTAGTGCTTTCTTTAACACCTATCACCTTAAACAGGTACCATGGTTAAGACATTAGTGTTCTTCTGTTTATCTATCATTGCAGGTTAGGTCTCGAGCAGTGACTCATCTCCAGATTTCCCAGGGGGGTTACCTGTGTGGTGTCCGTCTGACTGTGTTGTAGGTTTGTGTATTGGGAGAATGACAAATCATCCATTTCAGGTGGAGCCATAGCTATCTGTAGTGGCAGACAGTAGTTCCCATATGTGCTAGCTGGGTTGGGCTAGCTGCCTCCACAAGCTGGTGATGTGTGATGCATTCTGGTATCACCAGAATCATTTGCAGTGAGGTGGGGTTCTTGCACACTTTGCAGAGGTTCATCTCTCCCCTTCCCCAGATCTGGCTGTGTAGACTGGATGGCCCCATCCTCAGGTTACCATTCAAAGGACGTTATCAGGTATACATCGAAGTGTTGTTGGGTTCTGGACTGCAGTCCTTGTGAGGAAAACAGTAACCCAACTTCGTTTAAGTTAATACACATTAAACTTTTTGGCTGTCAGGGCCTACTGTGCATTCTCTAGTGGATATGTTTCTCTGCACACTTACCACACCAAGATGTGGTATTCCACAGTCCTTACTGCAACTCATGGTCATAGTGCGTGGCATTTGTAACACCTACGTTTAGGGGGTCAGTACACGTTCGATGTTTTAGGAAAAGTACCCATGCACCCAGATATTCGGGGGAGGACAACCAGACCCACCCAACTGGCAATATATTGGGGATTTTCCTTTATAGTCTTTTAGCTTGATGATATGGCTCACTTAGAGTCAGATGGGATGGGTCCATGCAGAGAGGTATCCAAATGATTGTGATACTGGGCACCATTTTGTAAGTGGTGACGTGTCTGATGGAGGTCGGAGCAGCTTAATACCCATAGGGTGTACTAAGTAGATCATTGATCAGTTCTGCATTCTGTTCCAAAACACGAGTTGTGGGTGTTTTTCCTAAATTGGATCTTGAGTTGTAGGATGTTTGTTTTACAGCTGCCATTCGCCATGCACACTTAGCCGGCAGCGGGGGTGTTGTCAGGGAAGTTCAGCTTACACATTTTCCTTGAAGAAATACTTCTATGCAGCCTCTGGGCACCAAGGACGTGTAGTTCACATTGTGTACGAGTCAAGTGAGTCTGTCTACTGTCGCGCTCTCTAGCCCTTTCTCGCTTTTTCTCTTTGTTTTACTTTTAAAAGGTCTGGAAGCTATCATCATTTCATCACTGCAGAAATAGTTTCCTTATGACAGTTGCCATGGTTTGCCAGTGATGAATATCTGGTGTAAGACACAACACAAGAATTCGCTCGTTATGCTTTCACTTATAGGTATGCAGAGCAAATACTTCACTACAAGTCTGAAGTTCAAAATAGATCACAAGACACACGTGTCCAAGTTCTAATGAACCCTCCAAACCATACCTCAACCCAAGATCACACCATCAATACCACACACAGCCCACCAAAAAAGACACTCAGAGACCTCGTGTATGTGTGTTAATAATATGGACATATAATGATATAATGGTTGGTACAGCGAGGTCTTTACACCTTATCACAGAAATTACAAAGATGAAAAGAGAGGAGAGAGAGAGGGACGCTCCGTTGGAGAGAGGAGAGTTGTGAGGGAAGGAGAGCGTCTGACCCCCCGCATCTCCACCCCCAACCCACCCCCCCCCTTCCCCCCAATGTTGCCTCCCCCCTTACACACCCCGCCTGGATCACGTGTCCCTTTGACCAGGTCCCCCGCACCTCCTTCCTTTATTGTTTAACCCCGGCCGCTTCCTCCATATAGCCCCCCCCCCCGAACCCCAATCCCGCGTCCCACCCCCCCCCACCCCCCCATCCCCATTCCCATTTTATTTATTTCACCTCACAAACCTATCTTACCACTTTCCACAATATCACCTTACCACGCTCAATACAATGACCCCTCTTTAGAAAGTATAGTCTTTCACCTCCCTTAATTCTTTTCTTTCTACAACAACCATGAATACACAATTAAATTCCTACACAGTACTTCAAACATCCCCCCCACCACGCATTACTCCTCACAAAGCCTATTCACTGCCTCTTCCCCCCCCCCCCGCCTCTTGAACAAACCCCCCCCCATCCGCCCCATAAACCCAATACTCCTCACACCCTCCCCCGCTCCCCCCACACCAACTCCTCCCCCAAGCCCTCCATTATCTTATTACCCTTCCATAGCACACTCGAAAACTACACCCCACCCCCTGTAAAATACCCATACCATAACTAAACCCAAACCCCCCCCCCCCCCGCCCCCCCCCACAACCCCCCCCTACCCATTAATTTCCCTCCCATCCTTATACCACCCCCCCCCCCCCCCCCACGCCGAGGGAGAGAGTTGAGAGAGATGAGAGAGAGAGAAGAGAGAGGAGAGAGGAGAGAGAGAGAGAGAGAAAGAGGAAAGAGAGAGAGAGAGTGAGAGAGAGAGAGGAAGAGAGAGGAGAGAACGTGAGAAGAGAGAGAGAGAGAGAGAGAGAGAGAGAGAGCGAGACGAGAGAGACAAAGTAGGATTATTGAGCATAAATTGAATTCTGTCATACAGTACATTAAAAAAGAGGTTCAGAGGCAATGATAACTTACACTTGAGTTTTTTCGGCGTACTGCCACCTAATGTACTCACTGAAAATAATAAATATAGCAGACATCACAATGAATGCTGATAAGAACAACTCCTTACCCCAAACCATAGATTGTAAACAGTATTACCTAAAAAAAAAAAAAAAAAAAAAAACTAGGTAATACGTTACAATGACAATGAGAGAAAATCACTGTGTGGACTTGCTTGGTCCATCCTGGGTAACTCACACATTACTATGTTATATATGTATGCAAGCTTAAGTGTGAGCTGTAGATAGATGAACCTGTACCTAAACAATCTCACTACACACGCGTTACTATGTGAAGTGTAGTGTTACAAGGTACACCAGTGTACACTTTATCACTTAGATTTATACTTTTGTTTGATGTAAATATAGGTGAGAGTGGTACACCGTGGTCGTAATAAACACGCTCAACTTCTCAAAGTCAAAAACTAGGCCCAGCTTTGGAGAGGTAACAGCGTTTTAATGTGTTTTTATGTGTCAGTGCGAGTCTGCTATTCATTAAATTGGTGTATCAGAAGTTAAACTCTACATCCAGTGATCGTATGTCTAAAACAATTTATCACAATGTATAATTGAAGTATAATGATTGCAAATGGTTACTATTACAATTTTAACTAGGCGCTAGACCCACTAGATGAGATGGCAAGGAACATAGATGTTAACAGGCTGACTCTTGCTTAACACAGTTTGAAAGGTAACCGAATTACTCAAGAAGAAAGTATTCATGAAACTGAACATTATGCAGCAGTAAGCTTGTTCACAGTAAAAATACAAAGCATAAGTTACACACTCACACACAGATGAACACTGCAATTTGAAATATTACTGGAATTTAGCAGTAAAGTTTCAGTCTGAACGAGAAAATGTATTAGAAAACACAACAATGACACTAGGACAAGCAACTTAATTATGTAACCGTATTTAATAGTTCAGTTACACTGAGCAGAGCATGTATTACACTGATTTATCAAATGTAAGGAGTCACTACACTGAGTACACTCTGAGCCTTTTAAAGTCTTAATACAGGCTTACAAATGACAATTAACTGTTGGGGAAAGCAGCACTTAACACTCTAGCACACGTATGACAGATGAATGTTCACTGTGTACAAGCCAATCACCACAACTTACTATGTTTATAAGTGAACCTCTGGCATGTCCCACTCAAAATGTCAGCACTGCAATGCTCGTCAAATTGTTCTCAAGCCACTACAGGAAACACTGGTATGCCAGCAGCACTGCAGAACGTATACAGACATGCTGGGCCTAGGACAGCTATAACTGCAGGCTGCCTTAGCTTGTTCTGGCTAGCTTTTAGTGCTGCCCTCAAGCTTGCTTGACTGTGCTCACCAAGCCCGCGCCAACCACCCGGACACCTGCTTGCAGCAGGCAGGCAGGCACACAGGAGACACTCGCAAGATGAGCGAGTGCGGCACAGCAGCTGACACGGGCACTCAAGCACCCATGTGGTCTGGCAAAAAACCGCCTCTAGACCACAAGCAAATAGAGGCAACGGCTGAGTATCCCAAATGG
>NW_026475425.1:0-29888 GCF_026875155.1 Cherax quadricarinatus
CATTTGTGTATCAAGTAACCTATAATACTGGGACTCCACCCGATGTCCTCCCTTACCCCCTCCTGGTATGCACATTTCCACTGCCTATAAACGGATTCTGTAAACATGCAAATAATATTTGTGACAATGGGCAACCTTGCCTCAATCCCTGCCCATTTTCACATGCAACCCCACCCTCCCATTTATCTGTACACACATCCCAGCCTCCCGATATAAAGTACGTGCCCAATTCACAATGTCCTCCCGAACCCTTGCCACTCCATTGATTCTCCACAGAGCCTCCCTCTCGACACTGTCATATGCCGTTCTCCAATCCAACGCCAATACCCCACGTTCCCCTCTTGTGGACCCTCAATAAACCTTCTAATAACCCCATGCCCTCATACATTGATCTCCCCGGAATCCCATATTGACCCCTCACTATTACCTTTCCCAATGACCTTTTTTTTACGATTTCCCAAAATTTTTGCAAAAAGTTTGTGTCTGCACACATGAGTGATATTATCCGGTAATCTCTCACTGTGCACTGACTTTCACCCTTTGGCACCAAAACTACTAGTGCATGTCGCCTGCAAAGGTCCCAAACGCACCCCTCTCTTTTATGATATTAAATAATTGCACCAAAAAATCTTTTAATACTCCCCAATGCTGTATGTAAAACTCGCAGGCAGCCATCTATCCCCGGTGCCTTACCCCTGCTCATACTCATTAAAGCCGTCCACACCTCTTCCTCCACAATAGGCCCCTGTAACTGTTCCCTGTCGTCCCTGTCCAGCACACTCCGCACCCATCCCCCTGTCTCTCTTAAAGCCCCCTCTCTCACACCCACACTCCTCATATGTGCACTAAGCCAAGAATCAAATACTCTCCATCCCCTCCGTTGTCACCAAGTCTTGTCCCTCCCTATACCCCTCGATGGTCTATCACCCCACATGACCTCCTCCAACCCCCCTAAAACCCTTGCCGCATCAAACCTCTCATTTTGCACTTCCATTAGGCGTTCCTTCACTCCTTCTATGTCAGCCACAGGGGCTCCATCCCCCCCTTCCTCTCATATAATACTCCCTTAACTGCCCCTCAAGATACCTAATAAGCCCATAAGCCAACTGATTCTCGTGCCTTCCCTGTCGGACATAGAACTCTCGAATCCTCGTCTTCGCCGTCACATCCCACCATCTCAACACATCCCCATTGACTTCCACCCCCTCCCATAAGCCTTTCCACCATTGTGCAAATAGGACCCTCCCCTCAACATCTTGAAGCAACCGAACATTCAATTTCCAATAACTCTTATACCTGTTCGGCCGACCCTCCCATCCCAAATCCACCAAAACACCTCTATGATCAGAAAAAAAGACATCCAAAACCCTTACACTCCGCACCACTGCTTTCCTTGTCACATATATCCTGTCCAGCCGTGCAGCATACCCCTGCCTCACAAAGGTGTGCTGCACCTCCACGCCGCCCCCCCTCTACATCCACCAACCCACCCCTGTTAACAGGTCCCTCAGAACGCCAGAACAATATCCTGCTCCCTAGGTTCCACATCCTTGCGGCGTATAACGCAATTCAGTCCCCTCCCACACAGCTAATGCTGGAAGCGACCTTAAGTGATACACCAACACTTCACGTACAAACTCATTCTTCACTCGACTGTCCCCCTCCGCCGGACCATAACACACACACAATAAGACATCTTATCTCTTCCCCATGTCCCATCCACTCTTATAACCCTCCCCTCACCCCCTCCTCACAATTGATGTACAGTAACGGGCTAGCCTCCCTCACCAATAATAGCCACTCCTCCTTTCAATCTCGTTGAGTGGTGCCGCATATACAGTATACCCTCAATCATCAACATACAACCCGGCTTGTGGTTGTGCTCATTGCACAAACACCACATCTACACCATACCTAATGAGCATCTCATGAAACCATTCACACTTCCTAGAATTTTTCAGACCATTAACATTTATAGAGAGACTCTTGAATTTGTCAATGGAGGTTTTCCTTTACGTATTGCACCACCTTTATCCCCCTTCCCCTTTATACGCCCTTGATCTTCAATCACCATTCTGTGATCTGCTTTCACATGCCCTTGCCCCTGGACCCCCCAGGTCCATGCTCAACCACTTCAGCCCAAACCTTTTTGCCGAACGCTGTGTGCCGGAGTGAGCACATCCACATCGTCCACGTCCGAGGGCACTGCCGCTCTCTTCCGTGACACTCGAGCCTTTCTTCCCGCCTCCACCTGGAAGCCATCCCCGTGCACTTCCGCCACCACTGTGCCAAATTGCAACCCAGCCTCAACCTGGGTCTCTGACATGCCTCCCCCGCTCTCACCACCTGGAACCCCAGCAGCATCCAGGGCACCAACAAGCCCCTCAACTGTGACCTCTCCTGGGGTCCCTAACAGGTCGTGGAGGATTGAATCAATGGTAGCCTCCACGGCCCTGTCCTCACCCAGTGACACCACATCTTTGGTCTCCGGTGCCTGCCCGGCAGTGCATGTCTCTCTCGGAAGAGTTACACACTCTTCCTCTCTCAAGGCCTCCTCGACCTCCACACTCCAAGCCTTGTTCAAGGAAAACCGACTCAGGTCGTGCAAATCCAACGTCCCAAGGTCCTCTGATGCCTCCTTATGCTGCTCCTTCGCCTGTGTACCCTGTTGCTTAACACACTGCGCAGCAATGTGATCATAGGCACCACATAATCGACAGGTACGTTGTTGCCCTGCGTAAGTCACCATTACTTGAGTCCTGAAGTCTTCTAGGAAAATATAGGAAGGAATAGGATGCCTCAATGTCATTTTTAAGGAAAAAACTTCCTTCAGGCATCCCAGAATATGATCCTTCCTTCCATTTCCCCAATGTCGCCATATGAACAGTCCCAAACTTCTCGAAGACGGCACGTAGGTCTGCCTCATTAGCCTCAAAGGGTACATTTCTTATCTTCACCCACGTATAATGGCAGGACACATCATGTAGCCTTACCGTCACTGCAGGATTCACTGGTACACAAAGATCTTGGAACCTGGCGACTATGTCCTCATATACACTTGCATTGAGAAATTTCACAAAAATTCTATATGCCCCGTTCAAGGCTACACCATACAGCTCTTCGTTGGCAATGCCGTATGTGTCCCTGATGATGGCAGGTAATAAAACTTGAGCTGAGTGGGCATGCACAGCCCCACGCACCACTTCTATGCCGACAGTGTTTACCCTTCTTCTTGCCGGCTGCGCCATTTTGAGAAAACCAAGTTGTCACCGGCTGACAGCAGAGGGCAGGCTCAGCTCACGTCCGCTCGTCCCAAAGGTTGAGCGACGAATGAAGGGTTAGGGAGTTGGTGTACCGTTTTCTAATGGGTGTGGTGGCATCTAAGTATATGTTGCATAAGATGGGGTTGGTTAGAGAGGCAACATGTTTATTCTGTGGGGAGGAGGAGACGGCATATCATGTGGTATATTTTTGTTCATCTTTGGAAGTGGTGAGAGTCTGGATGGCGGGGTTTATTAGGCTGTTGGGGGGGGGGAGTTGGTCTTTTCTTAGATCGTTGTCGATGGATGTTAGTGGGGTAGCAAGCGAAGTGGGCAGGGCTTTGATGTATGTTATGGCAGATTATTTGCATGTTTCTTGGGGTATGAGGCAGATTTCAGGGCAGTTGAGGATAAAAGCGTTAGCAGCGCGGTTTTATAGGACAAGGTGTAGGAATAGGTTAATATATGGGGGGAGATGGGAATCAAGTTTTTCGATAGGTTATCGTAATTTTACTGTAGCACAGCTTCTAAGGGAACAGGGGGGGGCAAGGGTAGGGTCTCTTTTATTGTGAGGGGGGGGGGGGTGTAAGGTTAGGCTAGCAGTGTGGAAGGTGGTGTGAGGGTGAGATAGTGAGAGCATATATTTATGAAAGGTTATGTTCCTGCAGAGATATTTGATATTGGCGATCAGTACCTTGGATACATAGTCATACATGGAATGCCTTGCATTACATATTTTGGTTGGGTATATTATTGCACTCACTATCGAGGAGAGGTGGCTTAAGTGGCTGTTATGGCTTTTTAGGTCAAGTAGTACTGAACACGTGCAAAAATGATATTGCCAGTGAATAGTAGTAATTCTTTTTATTAACATTGAGAAGGGTTTTAAAATATAAAATAAAGCAAGGAAACACTGTAGTCAAGTACGTTAGTATAGAATGATGCTTGTATTTTGTAGTTTTAACATGTAGCTGCAAGTACTTTCCATATTGCCCTTGTGGATTAGCTTTTCTTTAGATATAATTAGTATACAAGTATTTCGTTTTTTAACGGTACTTCTTTATAGAAGAAGGATTGTAATACCTTTGCACACGTTAATGTGGGCGAATATGACTATGTCAAGGATGTTTAATTGTGTTTCAGATAGGGAGATTAGGATTTTGTGTTCAGTCATTAACAAGTTTGATCTTAAGCTAGGAGTTAGTTAGTGGTAGGGGTGTACCTGTTTGGTATTTCATGAAGGGGTTTCTTTTTATTATTCGCCCCTCCTTGGAGGGGAAAACCCCATTTGATTGTTTCAATATAATTCTGTCTTGTTTATTTTAAATTTTTAAAAGGGTTGTTTAAAGTTGAGGTAACATGAGTGTATTCTCAAATTTTATGTTAAAATCCATGTTACACAATGATGTTCTGCCCTTTTTGAATTTTTTGGTTTTTGTTTTTTTATTATTGTATTAGATTTGTGGGTTTTTAAATTCTTCCAAATTTATACAAGTTGTGCTTTAAAGTAACAAAGAACATATCTGTTTGGCATGTAACTTTTAATTTTGTTGTTTTTTATGAATAACCAAAATTCGTAATTCCTTAAGGTTTAATGAGGAAAGGGGCTTTACCGTGATTGTTTTTACAAGGGGTTTTTTCTCAAAACGGTGCATGAAAAATATTTTTTTATGCACTGGCATTATTAAATTTTATTTTTTAAAAGGGGTTTTGGGTAGTCTTTTTTGGGATGTGAAAAAGGGGGAAATTACACCTACGGGTAACGTTTATTTAAGTACTGGGTTTGTGGGGTAAGAATTTTTTTTAATATCCGATATTCTTATTTTTAAATCATAACGTCCTTGTATTGGTTGTAAAAATAGTGGGGGGGAAACGGATTATAGGGGAAAGATTTTGTATATAGACTTCATGATAAGTAAATAGTGTGATATTCTTTGGTTTATTGCCTTTTGTGTGAAAGAAATGGTAGTTTATAATTCCCTTTAAAACCCCACCTGATGTTCGGGTGGGGTTGCCTTTGTTAGTCACTGTATTTGAATTTTTTGGGAGGGGCAACATTTTAATTGAACGAGTGTTTCAAAAGTTAAGATAAGTGCTGGGAGGGGAAAGTGGAATGTTGTTATTTTTTAAAAGGATAACTGTCTTAGTTTATGTAAACGTATCATAGCATACTAAAAATTGTAAGTATTTTTTAAAAAAAAATTTAAAAAAAAAAAAAAATCAGGGTAGATCTAGAAAGGGGGGTTCTTTTTAATTTAAAATGGAATTCAAACTTTTAGAAAAACGCGTTTTTTTGTAAAACCCCGCTGCATCAGTCTGGACAACATGACCTGCTGCTGCATCAGCTGGGAAAAAAACCTGCTCTGCTCAGTCGGCAAAACATGACCTACTGTTGCATCATGGGGAAAACATGACCCCTGCTGCCCAGTTGGCACAAAATGACCTGCTGCTGCCCCAGTCCCGGCACAAAATGACCCGCTGCGCCTCATCTGGGGACAACATGACCTGCTGCTGCTCATCTGCACAACAGACCCGCTGTGGCCTCAGTCTGGGGACAACAGACCCTGCTGCATCATCTGGGACAACATGACCTCGTGGCCTCAGTCTGGGACAACAGACCCCTTTCGCATCAGGGCACAACATTACCTGCTGCGCCTCAGTCAGGCACAACATGACCTGCTGGTGCATCGTCAGACAACATGACCCGCTGCTGCCCCAGCAGCACAACATGACCTGTTGCTGCTTTAGTCTGGCACAACATGACCTGCTGCTGCCTCAGTCAGGCACAACATGACCTGCTGCTGCATCAGTCTGGCACAACATGACCTGCTGCTGCCTCAGTCTGGCACAACATGACCTGCTGCTGCCTCAGTCTGGCACAACATGACCTGCTGCTTGTTGCAACCCCCTGAATGGGTTACAATGTATAAATGTATATTACCTTTTCATATAATTTTATATTGTTTATATTTCCGATAATAGCTAAATCGTAAATATATTGCTTTATATTATTATTTGACTTAGTTATGTTGTTAGGTTGGATGTAACCTTCATATATTATTATGTGCTCATAGTTCAAGTCTTGATTGTCTAACTACTGTAATTATCGCCCGTGGCTCGTTACTCTGCCGGCTTCTCTGTTGCTTTGCAGCAATTGCCCACGGAGCTATCACTTCATCGAGGGGGGATGTACACACCTCGCCTGAAGTATTCAGTCTGGTCTAGACTCGCTTGGTGGTTGGACGTATTCTTGACAAGACGTGCCTAAATCTCCCTTATTGGACCTTGTTGGAAGATCATCTCTATCTTATTATTGTTGGTTCTGGAGACTCTGTTCACAGAACATTGTATAGACTTAGTGATTTTCGACATTGCACTGAGGTTGTGTGTCTCTTAGGCACTCTGAACAACTAAGGTCCTGACCTGTAGCTTCTGACCTAATTTGTACTGGTATCTGTGTACTGTCACAGTCGGGGATTTTCAGTAGTATGGGAGTTTTGTGACTTTTGTAGAGGATCTGCTGATGGTCCCTACTTAGTGTCGTTACATTATCTCCTTGATCCTGATTCTGTGTCGCAGTTGCTTGTTATATTGCTATTGGGCTTAGCATTCTTTTTATTGTTCAAGCAGACTGTTCTGACTGCCAGTTGGTCAAGAAGTTAGTTTATTTGAGGACCTTGACAGTCACTTGTTTAAGTCTAGTCGAGTCGTGAGACATAGCGAACTACTTAGAGCACTTACACACATACACATACTTATTTGTATATTGTATTATTAAATATTAATGTACCAGACGGAACTTAAGACATAAATATGTGATATGTGCTTTCAGCACAATAATACTATACACGAGAGAAGTGATTAATATTATTTTGATTACTGTGATTAATTAATTTGATATACGCCTAGTCAACTTAATAAATTTATTAAATTTTAATTTCTCTAGTTAGTAGCCTACCAGTTGTAATCCTGAAGCACTAAAAATTCTTATTGAATTCTAATGGATAATTGGACAAGGATACTGACTAATTGTTACGAAAACCCAGTAACAGGCTGGATGCTAGAAGGGCAGTCCTTTCTAGTATTCACTGGAGATCTCTAAGTTTTTTAGAAATCGCGTTTTTTGTAACACTGCTGCATCAGTCTGGCACAAAAATGATCTGCTGCTGCCTCAGTCTGGCACAACATGACCTACTGCTGCATCATCTGATACAACATGATCTGCTGCTGCCTCAGTCTTGTACAACATGACCTGCTGCTGCCTCAATCTAGCACAAGATGATCTGCTGCTGCCTCAGTCTGGCAATATATGACCTGCTGCTGCCTCAGTCTGGCACAACACGACCTGCTGCTGCCTCAGTCTGGCACAACATGACCTGCTGCTGCATAAGTCTGGCACAAACATGACCTGCTGCTTTCCTCAGTCTGGCACAACACGACCTGCTGCTGCATCATTCTGGCACAACATGACCTGCTGCTTTAATCAGTCAGGCACAAGATGATCTGCTGCTGCCTCAGTCTGGCAAAACATGACCTGCTGCTGCCTCAATCTGGCACAAATGACCTACTGCTGCCTCAGTTTGGCACAACATGACCTGCTGCTGCCTCAGTCTGGCACAACATGACCTGCTGCTGCCTCAGTCTAGCACAACATGACCTGCTGCTGCCTCAGTCTGGCACAACATGACCTGCTGCTGCCTCATCTAGCACAACATGACCTGCTGGTGCATCAGTCTAGCACAACATGACCTGCTGCTTCTCTGTCTGGCACAACATGACCTGCTGCTGCCTCAGTCTAGCACAACATGACCTGCTGCTGCCTCTGTCTGGCACAAATGACGTGCTGCTGCCTCAGTCTAGCACAACATGACCTCTGCTGCCTCTGTCTAGCACAACATGACCTGCTGCTGCCTCTGTCTAGCACAACATGACCTGCTGCTGCCTCAGTCTAGCACAACATGACCTGTGCTGCCTCAGTCTGGCACAACATGACCTGCTGGTGCATCAGTGTTACAAAAAAAAACAATTTCTAAAAAGCATAGGGATCTACAGTGAATACTAGAAAGGACTGCCCTTCTAGCATCCACTGGAGATCTCTAAGCTTTTTAGAAATAGCGTTTTTTGTAACAAATGGGGGCCTGTCCGGGATTGCTTGATCCAAGGTGTTGGAGAAATTGTCCAGTTTGACATACTAGTAATTCTATGGACAAACACTTTGAGTAAGAAGAATTTGAGGAAGAATTGAGGATGGCGAATATGGAAATTCGGCGACTGACCGAGGAAAAAAAAAGATTCGTAGTAGTCCTCCTGTTTTGAGTCCTCAGGTCAAGAAGGGAAACTGGTCAGCGGCTGGACAGCAGGGAACGAAGTTGACGATCAAGAATACGAATGGAAAGGTAGAAACAATGAAGAAGAAAGAGACTGCCATGGAAACTGTTGTGGAAACATCTAATACATTCTCAGTGCTACCCGACGAATGTGAGTCGACTACTGGGAATGTCACGACGAACGACACCAAGGAAGGTACGAATATTGTTGTTGTTGGGGATAGCCAAGTAAGGTATATGGATAGGGCGTTCTGCTTGAAGGACAGGAGTAGGAGACAGAGAGTTTGCTTTCCTGGGCCGGGATGGAGGATATTTGTTAGCCGTCTGGATGACATCATGAGAGGTAATGGGAGTAATCCTATTATCTGTCTCAGTGCTGGAGGCAACGATGTTGGCAGACGTAGGAGTGAAGACCTGATTAGCAGGTATAGGTCAGCAATAGAAATAATTAGGAGGAAGGGTGGAACCCTCTCATATGTGGTATTTTGCCAAGGAGGGGAGTTGGAAATGAATGGTTGTCCAGGGCAATTGGTGTCAATTGCTGGCTGGGACAAATACTGTAAGGAAAATGCGGTAACATTCATTGACAACTGGGACCTCTTCTATGGCAGAAAGAATGTATCCAGAATGGGTTCACTTATTAGGTGTGGGGGGGGGACACGGCAATGCAGTGGGGGGAGCATTTGGGGCTTTAAACTAGTATAGTTAGGGGTTTTGGGTTTTGGCAGGAAAATAGTGAAGCCCCAGTGCAGTAATTTTACAGTTCTGGGGAATAGTAATAATAAAAAAGGGGGTAAATTGAAAACCCGGGGCCCTTTGGGTTTAAGGACAGTAATAGTTTAGTAAAAAAAAATAGAAATGAGGGGGAAAGGGGTAAGAGAAAGGGACTCTTTCAATGTTTTTTTTGTAATTGCCGTAGTGCTGGAATAAGATGGACGATTTGAGTTTAGTTGCTAGTCAGGTAACATTGATGTATTTCCCTTAACTGAGACGTGGTTTAATTCAAAAAGCGGAAAAATGCCGCGGTGTCATATTCAGGGTTTTAAAATGTTCCAAAAGATAAAAAGTAGGGAAGGGGGGTGGGTGGCATTGTACGTCCGAGACGCTTGAACTGTTGCATAAAAATGGTTTTAAAGTTGAAGTAACACTACAGATTTGTTTGGATAGAATTTTAGGGGGGGCATAAAAAACTGATTTTGGGAGGTAACCCCCCCCCAAATTTAGTAGGGACCAAGGAAAAACTACTAGGGAGGAAATTTTTAAGGCCACAAGGCCGATAATGTGAATTTAGGAGTTTTTTAAACTTTAGTCATGTTGAGGGAAATTTTCGACGGGGAAATTTTTAAAAATCATCGACTTCTTGACGTATTTCAGGATTGTTTTTTGAAGAATTTTTGTGACAGAATCGGGGGGAAAAAATAACCTGTTGACTTGTTATGGCAAAAAAAGAATCCCTTGTTAAAAATTTAAAAAATTTTCAGAGGAACGGGTGCTACGACCACAAATCAATTATTTTTAGCTTAAGGGAAAGTACGATAGTAGCGATAACTCAGTAACGTCCCCCAATTTTCGCTTAAAAGATTAGATGGGCTTAGAGAACCTTTCATCTTTGATGGGGAAACAAAGAGGCTATAATATGACTTTTTTTCTGAACACTTACATGCTGCTCAAAGAGTTTTTATCCCTTAAAAGAAATAATCAAATAAAAAAAATGCCCCAAAAATGGATGAAAAATGGGCTCAAATATTACTAGGCATAAAAAAAGGGAAATTTATAGGCTATCAAAAAGGTGAGGGTCATCTTATAAAATAAAATTATTGACATAAGGGGACATAAAAAGGGGATAAGAAAAGCAAAAAGGGGACTTTGAAAATTGAAGTTGCTGGGGTTTCTAAAAAAACCCCAAAAAAGTTTTTTCCAGGTCTATAGAACAAAATTTTAAGATAAATAGGTCCCCTTTAAAAATTAACTAGGGCCCTTATGACAAAGAGAATAAAATGTGTTGTTTTAAAAAATTTATTCCCTCGTTTTTAACAGGAAACACTAAAAATTTCCAGTAAAAATTTTTACAGTGGGCTAGAAGAATAAATTATGTAACATCACAGCAAGTGAAATGGTTGGGGAAGCAGACAGACTAAAGCAAAATAAGTCCCCGGGCCCTGATAGGTTTTTTAAAGGGGTTTTTAAAGGGGAATGAAAAATGGAATCTGTAAACATTAACTAATTTTTTTTTTTTCTCTTAAAAAAGGTTTTTGTGTCTGATATGTGGAAGAGGCTAAGTAATTCCTTTTTTTTAAAACAGGGGGACAAGCGTTACGTAAATTCCCGCCCAATAACCCTGACCTAAATTGTAGGCAAATTACTAGAGTAAATTTATAGTGAGTTTATAAGAAGCCATCTCGATAAGCATAGCTTGATTAATGAACTCAGCATGGTTCACAAGAGGGCCCGGGTTTTTTAACTAATTTAAAACTTTTTTCAGTAAAAACTTTGAGGTGTTTACCACAAAAAAAGTTGATATTATTTACTTAGATTTTAGTAAGGCTTTTTTATAGAGTTCCGCACCATAGACGTCAAAGAAAATGGCAGCTCATGGCTTGGGGAAAAAGTGCTCTCGGGATCGAGTCATTTGGGTCAGACAGGAAGCAAGAGTGTCCAAAAATGGGGTTAAGTCCCAGGGGGATCCGTAACAAGTGGCGTTCCCCAAAGGAATCAGTCTTGGGCCCCTTGTTGTTTATAAAATTATCAATGATCTTGTGAGGGAATTTAGTGATTGAGCAAATTGCCCATGACACAAGATAGGAGGATAATTATTCAAAGGTAGATGTTTTGGAACTTCAGGAGGGTTTAAACAAACTCTATTTTTTGTCAAAAAATGGGGATGCAGTTCAATGTAGATAAATGAAGGTTCTGAAGTTGGGTGCCCTCCCCGACTTAATGTAAAAATTAGCCTACAGATTGCGAAAAGGACTTGGGGGTTATGGGGAAGAACCTTAAAAACCAAAACTGCAATGCCTAAGCGTACGTATAAGGCAAAAGATTTTCGGGGATTTATATCAGAAAAGTAAGCAACAGAAGTCCCCGAGGTAACTGCAGTTTTATCATATTAGTAAGGCCCCCCCCCTAGATTTTGCGCTCAATTCTGGTTCTATATTACAAAATGGACATAATTTGTTAGAAAACATTCAGCGTGGTGACTAAATTTAAAAATGCTTTGAATCTTTCCTTATGAAGAAAGATTGAAGACTTAAAGTTACATTCACTTTTAGACGAAGAATGAGGGGAGACCCGATCGAATGTATAAGGGAAGATAGGTATTTAAAAAAGGGGATTTAATAAGGTCTTTAGGATGCTCTTTCCCAAAAGGGGAACCCCCAGTAAAAGGATTTTAAAAAGATAAATTTAATTTGAAAGGGACATAGGAAAAATATTAGTTTGGAAAGGGTAGTTGATGAGTGGAACGTCACCTAGTTGGGGTTTTGAGGGTGGGCTTTGGGTTTGTTTCAATCTAGGGGGGATAAATACATGAGTGGGGGGGTGGATTTTAGGGGACTTTCACATCAAGCTTGTTTTTTTGGTGGATTGAAAATTGGGTTGGGCAAAGTTTTTTTAGTGGGAGAATTGTAAAGGACCTGCCCAGTATGGGCCACATGCCTCCTGCAGCGTTCCCCCTTTCTTTGTTTTATTACTTTCCCAATCTGAAACTTTGAGTATTGTTTTGTACAACATACTGGGTGGATGTATTTACTTGACTGAGCCCTCTTGATCCAAGGAGATGAAAAAAAATGTTTATGAGCTCTCGCTCTAAGACAACCAACACTAAAATTGCTATTAGGATTATAGTTTTCCATAATCATTCTCCGTAGTATCACTTATTTTCGTGATGTATGCCAAAGTGAAACAGTTAATTCATACTCGACTTTGAGTTGAGTACATTAAAACTTCAATGTGTTGGCGAGTAGCCAAATATCTCGGTGTGACGTATATTATTTTTTATTATTATAATAAAGGGGGGAAGCGCAAAAACCCGGAGGATTATACAGCGCCTGGGGGGGGGATGTGGAAGGCATTCAGGCTTAATTGGGGGGAACTGGAGCACAGATCCAATTCTCAAAATCAAGAGCCCTCACCAACATCAAGGAACCTTCCTTGAGGGGTGTGACGTATAACGGGAAATTTAAACGCCACAGAAACTGCCAGAGTGTTAATTTAAAATATATTGTTTACTGCTCATACAGAGATGTCTGATTATGATTCGATACAGAAAGCCTATGTCACAATTAGGAAGTATGACTTTTTTGATGACGTAGAAGAAAGAGCAACTAAGGCAGAAGTGATTGACCTAGTGAAATTTTGTTCTCGCTCACAACCCCCCCCGTCTCACTGAAACAATAGTACAGAGTATAGCTGGTAGTATGACTCAGCCTCATACTAGTACCGTGTATGCTACCCTGTATTACTTATCCTAAACCAGATCTAGACTCTCTAGGGATGACTGGACGAGGTGCTCGACCTAAGGACCGTCCAGACTCATTCGTTGATTCCTTACTCCTCCATTACCTACTGGTCCTATCTCTCGGGGACCATTTTTGAGAGGATGGAATGCCTCATTATATTGCAGATGCACAAATAGAGGCACAGAGGAAAATGATAGAAGATTTCCAGAGAAAAAATGTTTGTTTTGGAAGACAACAGACTGATAGATCACATGACCCCATTTAATGTGCAGAAAGCTGCATCAATGTTTCCTAAGTTTTTTGAGAGTGACTTAGAACCTTTTTTGGGATGTGTTTGAAAAACCAGGCATGTGCTATGAACTGGCCATGTAAGCACTGGGCTACCTTGTTGCACACAGCTTTGACAGGAAGAGTCAAACTTGTACTGTGCTTTACCATTTGCCAAGTACATTAGTTATGATGCTGTCAAGCAAACTATTCTAGACACATATAATTTGTTACTGTAAGTTATCAACGTGCATTTCGTACGTTAAAACGACGAGAAGATCAAACTTGTGTAGAGTTTGCTCGTGAGAAAAAAAGTTGCATTTGAGAGTTGGTGTAGATCTGCGAAATTTTAAAAACTATGACAGCCTAGTTCAGTGTTACTTCACGAAGAGTTTAACAACTGTATGTTGTAGACATACAAGAATATTGATCGATCATACTACCTCGGATATTCTGGAAACGCAGCATTAGCAGACAATTACGAGATTTCTCACAAACTTGTACGTACTAAAACACAGAGAAACAAGGTTACAAAAAATTTTCCTAGAAATTGGCACCCTTAAAACAGCTGCTCATTGCCGGCCTGATGTACCTGCTACTTAACTTCTCGTACCATTACCAGGAAAACTCACAATACTGAATCTGTCTCTGTGGTTTTGACAGAAATCTGATATAGAGAAGAAAGTTAAATGTACCCATTGTAACAGAAAAGGACGTGCTAGAGAGTATTGCTATAAGTTAGAAAGAGATACAAGCAACAGTCGTGCGGCTGGTGCCCCCGCACAAAACCCTATCCTCTTCCATTTCAACAAAGGCGCCAAATCCCAGTAATACCTCTGATCCTGCTGTTTTAGATAATGTAACTCAGAACAGATGACTAGCGTCAGAAAGTGTATCTGAACGAAAAGATTCTTCAGCGATGATCCTTACTTATCGAGAGGTAAAGTAGGATTTGACAAATCACATCTGAGATAATTACTTTTAGAGACACTGGCAGTTATCTCACATTATTGGAGATGTACTGCCCATAATGATGATACCTATTGCAAGATAGATGTATTGTTTAGAAGCCTATGGTGGAGCTGTTAAAAAAGTACCTCTGCACAAAGTTTACATTGAAACAAGCTATTATACTAGTTATATTTCATGGGTATAAACCAGTGGTGTATTTCCTATCAGGTCAGTGGAAATTGTTGATAGGGAACGATATGCTTCATGCTGGTATATTAAGGAACCCCTTGTGATTGATAATAACACTGATGATAATTATGCCATTGAAGCTTGTAGAGAGAAGCCTATTTTATTTCCCCTCAGCACAATCACTTGAGCTATGTCAAATATTCAGCAACCATCCCTGTCTCCTGTTGAGTTTAAATGGATGACAATGATTTGGGCTTAAAAATGTTGTTTAGTAACGCTTTATGCCCAGGATCATTAACATTCACTCCCCCTGCCATCAACCTAGTCAGGACCCAACTGACGTTAAATTTCTAAACTAAAGATGATTTAATCAAGGATCAAATTTGTTGATCAGTCACTGGAAAGACTGAGAGACATAGCAGTTACTGAGAGTGAAAGCAAAGGATCTCGAAATTGTTACTATTATAGTTACGGTGTACTGATGGGGAAAATACATGCAAGTTGTCAGCTGAAAGTGTTTCCACCACAGTCAAACATCTCGTAGTGTTTTCCAGTTTTCATTTCATTAACAAGATATTGAATTTGCTCACAATAGTCCCATAAAGGGGGGCCATTTGGTTGTCAAGAAAACACTCGGTAAACTGTCAAAACATTTTACTTGGCCAAAGATGAAGGAAACAGTAGCTGATCATGTGCGACGTTGCCACGTGTGTCAAAGGACAGGCAAGCCAGCACTCACACCTCCACCTCTCACTGTGTTCACTAGTACGAAGTTCAGTTCATCTGGATTAGAAATTTTTCAGATTTGTTCAAAAGGCTGAAGCGTCTGCTTTCATCTGCTCCAGTGTTGAGGAGTCCTAATTTCAATCTTGCCTCTTTTTACATATAGATCGAGTGGTTATGCAGTGGGTACTGTGTTGCTCCAACAGTCAACATCCACTGACATTCTCCACCTATATGTTACTATTCATCAAAGCTCAAACGACACCAGAGAAATTATGCCACTATTGAGAAAAGGCTCTAGCTCTTGTGGGTGTCCTTGGAACATTTTGAAGTGTATTTTGGGCACTTCCCCATTTAAAATTGACGTTTTTTCAGACCACAACCCACTCACTTAAATAAATACTATGAAGAGTAAAAATGCTAGGATCATGAGGTGGCACTCAGAATCCAACCTTATTCTATTAGTAAAAAAAACATATAAGTGGTCATTGTAATGTAATTGCTGACGCTCTGTCACGTCCTTAGTAATATCAGTTACATTAAATTAACGTAATTTTATGCCCAAATCCCTTTTTGTTACTTGCCTTTTGTCAAATTCAGTAAAGTAACTTAATCTCTCCAGCCCATGATAGTTATTTTATTCTCATATCTTGTCTAATTATTATATTTATAAAATTCACAGTAGTGATATGTGTGTGAGGAGGAGACAATTGGAGACAGAAGCCGAGTGTTGAGAGTGTAGGTTGGTGGGGATGTTACCGAGTGCGGAACACTCCTGACGCAGACCCCCCCCTCACTACACACCTTAAGCTGTTTCATACTCAGATGTCCATACTGCATAGCATTCCCCCACTACTTAAGAGTGGAATGTCGTCTCCTGTCTATCACACAAGACTATTGTTTATATCAGTCTCCTCTACTATGATCGAGCCTCAACGTGTAAATGCTTGTCCACGCTATCCTCTCTCTACACTAATGTACATAACCACGAGTATGCAGAGACATGATACTTGTACTGCCCTAGTACTAGGGGAAGAACTTAGTGATATAACACTGTGAAATTATAGAAGTGCTTGGCACAAGAGTGACTGACTTAATTTTATATTAAATTGTATTATTAAAGTGACATGAGAAATCAGTAATAATGTGAAAGACAATAACGCATCTCCTAGTGAGACCGTTTTTTCGTGTTGGGGGGGTGTTGCAACCCCTGAAGGGGTTACAATGTTATATGATGTTATTTTAGTATATGTATATAATGTATATTACCTTTTAATATAATTTTATATTGCTTATATTGGCGATAATAGCTAAATCGTAAATATATTGCTTTATATTATTATTTGACTTAGTTACTTTTCTTAGGTAGGATGCAACTTTCATATATTATGTGCTCCTATATAGTTCAAGTCTTGATTGTCTAACTACTGTAATTATCGCTGGTGGCTCGTTACTCTCCTGGCTTCTAAATTGTTGCTGGGCAGCAACTGTCCAGGGAGCTATCATGTGATCGAGGGGGTGTACACACCTCACCTGAAGTATTCAGTCGGTCTAGAGTCGTTTGGTGGTTGACGTTTTCTTGACAAATGTGCCTAAACCCTCCCTTGTTGGCCCTTGTTGGAAGATCGTCTCTGTCTTATTATTGGTGTTGGTTTCTGGAGACTCTGTCCACAGAACATTGTATAGACTTAGTGATTTTCGACGTTGTACTGAGGTTGTGTGCCGCATAGACACTCTGAGCAACTCAGATACTGAGCTGTAGCTTCTGACCTAACTTGTATGGTATCTGTGTACTTTTCACAGTCGGGATTTTCTTATGCTGAACTTAGATTCAGTAGTATGGGATTTTTGTGACTTTTTTTGGAGAATCTGCTGATGGTCCCTACTTAGTGTCGTTATATTATCTCCTTGTTCTGATTCTGTGTCGAAGTTGCTTGTTGTATTGCTTTTGGGCTTAGCATTCTTTATTTTGTTCAAGCAGACTGTTCTTATTGCCAGTTGGTCAAGAAATTAGTTCATGAGAGGACTTTGTCAGTCACTTATTTAAGTCTAGTAGAGTCGTGAGACATAGCGAACTACTTAGAGCACTTACACATATACAAAATTTATTGTATATTGTATTATTAAATTTTTTATGTACAAGACGGTACTTAAACAAAGATGTGATATGTGCTGTCAGCACAATACTACTGTACACGAGAGAAGTGATTATTCTAATTTTGTTGATATTAATTTAATTTAATTTGATATACGCCTAGACAACTTAATATTAATAAATTTATTAAATTTTAATTTCTGTAGTTAGTAGCCTACCATTTTAATCCTGAAGCACTATTAATTCTTATTGAATTCTAATGGATAATTGGACAAAGGGTACTGACTAATTGTTAAAAACCCAGTAACAGGCAGAATGCTAGAAGGCAGTCCTTTCTAGTATTCACTGAGATCTCTAAGCTTTCAAGAAATCTCGTTTTTTGTAACACTCAGTCTGGCACAACATGACCTGCTGCTTCCTCAGTCTGGCACAAAATGACCTGCTGCTGCCTCAGTCTGACACAACATGGGCCGCTGCTCTGCATCAGTCTGGCACAATAGACCTGCTGCTGCCTCAGTCTGGCACAACATGACCTGCTGCTGCCTCAGTCAGGAACAACATGACCTGCCGCATCAGTCTGGGACAACATGACCTCTGCTGCCTCAGTCTGGCACAACATGACCTGCAGCTGCCTCAGTCAGGCACAAAATGTCCTGCTGCTGCCTCAGTCTGGCACAACATGACCTGCTACTGCCTCATCAAACACAACATGACCTGCTGCTGCCTCGTCTGGCACAAACCTGACCTGCTCCTGCATCAGTCAAGCACAACATGACCTGCTGCTGCCTCAGTTCTGGCACAACATGACCTCTGCTGCCTCAGTCTGGCACAACATGACCTGCTGCTGCCTCAGTCTGGCACAACATGACCCGCTGCTGCCTCAGTCTGGCACAACATGACCTGCTGCTGCCTCAGTCTGGCACAACATGACCTGCTGCTGCCTCAGTCTGGCACAACATGACCTGCTGCTGCTCATCTGGCACAACATGACCTGCTGCTGCCTCAGTCTGGCACAACATACCTGCTGCTGCCTCAGTCTGGCACAACATGAGGGTCAGGAGAGGCACCAGTGATTGTAAGGAAGATCATAACACAGCAATAGTAACAATTCTTTTATTTCACATTTAAATTCTGAACTGATAATAAGGCAGTTTAAAATTTTGTGTGTGTGTGTGTGTGTTGTGTGTCTGTATTACCTAGTTGAGGTTTTCGGGGGTCGAGTCCGAGCTCCTGGCCCCGCCCCTTCACTGATCGCTATTAGGTCACTCTCCCCAAACCGTGAGCTTTACATACCTCTGCTTAAAGCTATGGGATGGATCCTGCCTCCGCTACATCCCCTTCCCAAACTATTCCACTTCCTGACAACTCTGTGGCTGAAGAAATACTTCCTAACATCCCTGGATTCATTTGTGTCTTCAACTTCCAACTGTGTCCCCTTGTTACTGTGTCCAATCTCTGGAACATCCTGTCTTTGTCCACCTTGTCAATTCCTCTCAGTATTTTGTCTGTCGTTATCATGTCCCCCCTACTCTCCTGTCTCCCCGTGTCGTCAGGTTGATTTCCCTTAACCTCTCCTCGTAGGACATATCTCTTAGCTCTGGGGCTAGTCTTGTTGCAAACCTTTTTCACTTTCTCTAGTTTTCTTTACGTGATTGGCTAGGTGTGGGTTCCAAACTGGTGCCGCATACTCCAATTGGGCCTAACATACACGGGGTACAGGGGCCCTGAATGATTCCTTATTAAGATGTCGGAATGCTGTTCTGAGGTTTGCTAGGCGCCCATATGCTGCAGCAGTTATTTGATTGATGTGCGCTTCAGGAGATGTGCCTGGTGTTTACACTCACCCCAAGATCTTTTCCTTGAGTAAGTTTGTAGTCTCTGGACCCCTAGACTGTACTCCGTCTGCGGTCTTCTTTGCCCTCCACAATCTTCATGACTTTGCACTTGGTGGGGTTGAACTCCAGGACCAATTGCGGACCAGGTCTGCAGCCTGTCCAGATCCCTTTGTAGTTCTGCCTGGTCTTCGATCGAGTGAATTCTTCTCATCAACTTCACGTCATCTGCAAACAGGACACCTCAGAGTCTATTCCTTCCGTCATAAAACCCTTCACAAATACCAGAAACAGCACTGGTCCTAGGACTGACCCCTGTGGGACCCCCCTGGTCACAGGTGCCCGCTCTGACACCTCGCCACGTACCATGACCGCTGCTGTCTTCCTACAAGTATTCCCCGAACCATTGTAGTGCCTTCCCTGTTTTTCCCTGCTTGGTCCTCCAGTTTTTTTCACCAATCCCCTGTGTGGAACTGTGTCAAAACCCCTTTTTGCAGTCCAAGAATATGCAATCCACCCACCCCTCTCTCTCTTGTTTACTGCTGTCACCATGTCATAGAACTCCAGTAGGTTTGGGGACACAGGATTTCCCGTCCCTGAAATCATGTTGGCTGCTGTTGATGAGATCATTCCTTTCTAGGGGTTTCCACCGCTCTTTCTCCTGATAATCTTCTCCATGATTTTGCATACTATACATGTCAGTGACACGGTCTGTTTGTTTAATGCTTCATGTCTGTCTCCTTTTTTAAAGATTGGGACTACATTTGCTGTCTTCCATGCCTCAGGCAATCTCCCTGTTTCGATAGATGTATTGAATATGTTGTTAGGGGTACACATAGCGCCTCTGCTCCCTCTCTCAATACCCATGGGGAGATGTTATCTGGCCCCATTGCCTTTGAGGTATCTAGCTCACTCAGAAGCCTCTTCACTTCTTCCTCGGTTGTGTGCACTGTGTCCTGCACATGGTGGGGTGCCCCACCTCTCCGTCTTTCTGAAGCCCCTTCTGTCTCCTCTGTGAACACTTCTTTGAATCTCTTGTTGAGTTCCTCACATACTTCACGGTCATTTCTTGTTGTCTCTCCTCCTTCCTTCCTTCCCTTTGCCTGATTACCTGGTCCTTGACTGTTGTTTTCCTCCTGAGTGGCTGTACAACAGTTTTGGGTCAGATTTGGCTTTCGCTGCTATGTCATTTTCATGTTGTCTTTGGGCCTCCCTTCTTAACTGTGCATATTTGTTTCTGGCTCTACGACTGCTCTCCTTATTCTCCTGGGTCCTTTGCCTTCTATATTTCTTCCATTCCCCCAGCACACTTGGTTTTTTGCCCTCCCTGCAAACCCTTTTGGGGAAACCATGGGCTCATCCTGGCTTTTTCATTATTCCTGTTACCCTTGGGTACAAACCTCTCCTCAGCCTCCTTGCATTTGTTTTCTACATATTCCTTATCTCATTAACTGGCTTCCCTGCCAGTTCTCTGTCCCACTGAACCCCGTTCAGGAAGTTCCTCATTCCTGTGTAGTCCCCTTTCTTGTAGTTTGGCTTCATTCATTCGTCCTGGCCTTTCCTGCTTCTCCCCTCCACTTATAGCTCTACTGTGTATTCGAAGCTTAAAACCACATGGTCACTGGCCCCAAGGGGTCTTTCATATGTAATGTCCTCGATATCTGCACTACTAAAGGTGAATACTAAGTCCAGCCTTGCTGGTTCATCCTCTCCTCTCTCTCTTGTAGTGTCCCTTACGTGTTGGTACATGAAGTTTTCCAGTACCACCTCCATCATCTTAGCCCTCCATGTATCTTGGCCCCCATGCGGGTCCAAGTTCTCCCAATCGATCTCCTTGTGGTTAAAGTCACCCATGATCAGGAGCTTTGCCCTGCATGCATGAGCTCTTCTGGCCACTCTAGCCAGTGTGTCAACCATCGCTCTATTGCTCTCGTCGTACTCTTGCCTTGGCCTCCTGCTGTTCTGTGTTGGGTTATACATCACTGCTATTACCACCTTGGGACCTCCAGAGTGAAGCGTTCCCGCTATGTAATCACTTTCTTCTCCGCTGTGTCTCCTCTCTCCAGCTCATCAAAATTCCAGCGATTTTTGATCAGCAATGCACTCCTCCACCCCCCCTGTTCCCTCTGTCTTTCCTCAGGAATTGGTATCCCGTTTGGAAAAGATGGCATCTGTTATCATACCTGTAAGCTTGGTTTCTGTGAGAGCCATGATGTCCGGTGATGCCTCTTTGACTCTTTCATGCCACTCCTCCCACTATTTGTTATTCCATCAGCGTTGTGTACCATACCTTCAGTTTCCTTTCCAACACTGTGGTTTGGGGGGCCTGTGAGGGTGGGAGACCTGATAGCATACTGTGGGATTCTATAGCTCGGTGTTGGGTTGGAGGCTGTGGGTATGGATTGTAGTGTGTGTTGGGATGGTGTGATAGTTGTATGGTTCTGAGAATAGTTGTGTGTGTGCTTGCCCTTGCTGTTCTGTTCTGCTCTGACTGACCTCTGCTGGTTCCATCCTTGTCTCTTTTCCTAGCTCCTTTCGCTTTTTTGTCCTCACCCTCAGCTGCTGTCGTTCTGTTGTGTTTCTGTCTCTGTCTAGGAACGCCTCTTCAAACTCTTCCGAGTATTTCAATCGTGGTTTCTCTTGGAGGATCCTGTTCCGCACTGTTTCCGTCCTGAGAATCAGCTTGATTGGTCGGTTTCTCTCCTTCGAGTACCTCCCTATTCTCTGAAAATTTACAATCTCGTCCATCTCTTCACCTATTTCCGTGATGATTTTTCTCAATCTCCTTTCTTTCTTCCTGCTGCCTTTCAGTGTGTTGTCCTTTCCTATCTCTCCTGAAGCCCATGGATAAACACTGATTTTGCCCTTCCCTCCTCCCATTGCCTCACCCTTTGTGACTCTGGATCCTGCCTGTATGTGGTCAGTTTCTCCCTTGATTTTTCCAGTGGCTCTTGATAGCATGGTTGTGCCTCAGCATTCGACCTATCACCCTCTCCATCTGCAACCACCTGTTCTTCCCTTTCACTCCTTGGCCCTCCTTGGCAGGCTGATATGACCTTAGCATAATTCATAATTCCTTACTTTCCTGTTCGGCCTCGCAGCTTCATATGCTGTGTCTTCTCTGGTCACTGCCCCTGTAACTCGCTTCACCTATTTATCTCACTTCTCGGACCCTTATCTCGGCTACTGCAGTTTCCACTTGTGCCTCCCAATTCTTTGTCTCCTTCTCCAACCTCTTTTCCAATTTCACAGAGTGCTCTTTCTCCATTTTTTCAGAAAGCTCTCCTAATTTTCTCTCCCATTCTTGTTCCATCCTTTTCCATTGCTCCTTCATCCATTCCTCCCTACCAGAACCATTCTCATCTGATCCTTGGTTCCTGTGAGTCCCCACCATTTTTTCTTTTTTTTGTGAGAGAAAGAGAAGGGAAAGGTAGAAGGAGAGAGAGAGGTGTGTGTGTGTGTGTGAGTGTGTGTTTGTGTGTGTTTGTGTGTGTGTGTGTACTCACCTATCTGTGGTTGCAGGGGTCGAGTCTTAGCTCCTGGCCCCACCTCTTCACCAGTTGCTACTGGATCCTCTCTCTCCCCGCTCTATGAGCTTTTTCATACGTCGTCTTAAAACTATGTATGGTTCCTGCCTCCACTACGTCACTTTCTAGGCTATTCCACTGCCTGACTACTCTATGACTGAAAAATACTTCCTAATATCTCTCTGACTCATCTGTGTCTTCAACTTCCAATTGTGACCTTGTCGCAACCCCTGAATGGGTTGCAAAATATATAATGTATAAAAATGATTATGTATATATATAATTATTACCTTTTCATATAATTTTATATTGCTTATATTTGCGATAATAGCTAAATCGTAAATGTATTGCTTTATATTGTTGTTACAAAAAACGCGATTCAAAAAGCTTAGAGATCTCCAGGTAATACTAGAAAGGACTTCCCTTCTAGCATCCAGCCTGTTACTGGGGTTTTCGTAACAAGTAGTCAGTATCGTTGTCCAATTATCCATTAGAATTCAGTATGATTCAAAAGTGCTTCAGGATTACAATTGGTAGGCTACTAACTAGAGAAATCAAAATTTAATAAATTTATTAAGTCTAGAGGTATATTATCAAATTAAATTAAATTAAATTAATCACAGTAATCAAAATGATATCACTTCTCTCGAGTACAATATTATTGTGCTGAAAGCACATATCACATTTATAATTCTTAAGTACCGTCTGGTACATTAACATTTAATAAGATATTACAAATATGTACAAGTAATTTTGTGTGTATGTGTGTAAGTGCTCTAAGTAGTTTTGCTATGTCTCACGACTCGACTAGACTTAAAGAAGTGACTGACAAAGTCCTCAATAAACTAACTTCTTAACCATCTGGCAGTCAGAACAGTCTGCTTGAACAATAAAAAGAATGCTAAGCCAATAGCAATAATAACAAGCAACTGCGACACAGAATCAGGAACAAGGAGATAATATAACGATACTAAGTAGGGACCATCTGCAGATCCTCCACAAAAGTCACAAAACTCCCATACTACTGAATCTAAGTTCAGCATAAGAAAATCCCCAACTGTGATAATACACAGAAACCAGTACAAATTAGGTCAGAAGCTACAGGGCAGGACCTGAGATGTTTTCGAGTGTCTATGAGACACACAACCTCAGTACAACGTCGAAAATCACTAAGTCTATACAATGTTCTGTGAACAGAGTTCTACAGAACTAACAAAAATAATGAGACAGACTATCTGTCCAACCACCAAGAGAGTCTAGACCAGACTGAATACTTCAGGCGAAGTGAGGACCAACCCCCCTCGATCACGTGATAGCTCCGTGGACAGCTGCAGCTCAGTAACAACGAGAAGCCGCAGTCTAACGAGCCACAAGCGATAATTACAGTAGTTAGACAATCAAGACTTGAAATGAGCACATAATATGTTACATCTTACCTCAAAACATAACAGTCAAATTATAATATAAAGCAATACATTAACGATTTAGCTATTATCGCAAATATAAGCAATATAAAATTATATGAAAAGATATTTTTAATATACATAATAATCATTGCAACCCATTCAGGGGTTGCAACCCCCCCCCCCAACACGACAAGCGGTCGCACTAGGAGTTGCATTAATGTCTTTCACATTATTACTGATTACTCATATCAATACAATTTAATATAAACATTAATCAGAGTCTCTCTTGTGCCAAGCACTTCTATCATTTCACAGCATTTGTCACTAGGATATGCCCCTAGTACTAGGGCAGTACACATATCGTATCTCTGCATACTCGTGGTTATGTACATCAGTGTAGAGACAGGATAGCGCAGACGAGCCTGACACGTTGAGGCTCGATCATAGTAGAGGAAATGCATTCCACTCCTAAGTAGTGGTTGTGGAATGCTATGTAGTATGGACATCTGAGTAGAAACAGCTTAAGGTGTGTAGTGAGGGGGGGGTCTGCGGCAGGACAGTGTTGCGTCACGCAGTACCATCGCCCACACCACACTACCCACTCAACACTCAGCTTAGTCTCCTTACACTCAACAATACTGTGAATATATAAATATAATAATTAGACATGACATGAGTATACATAGTTAATATGGGCTGGTGGGATTAAGTTACTCTTCTGAATTTGACATAGCAAGTAACAAAAGGTATTTGGGCATAAAATTACGTTAATTTAAAGTAACTGCTAATTATTAAGGACGTGACAGAGCGTCAGCAATTACATTACAATGACCACTTATGTGTTTATATACTAATAGAATAAGTTGGATTCTGAGGGCCCACCTCATGATCCTAGCGTTTTTACTTTTCATAGTGTTAATATAAGTGAGTGGATTCTGGTCTGAAAAAACGTTAATTTTAAATGGGGAAGTGCCCAAATACACGTCAAAATGTTCCAAGGACACCACAAGAGCTAGAGCCTCTTTCTCAATAGAGGCATAATTTTTCTGGTGTCGTTTAAGCTTAGATGAATAGTAACATATAGGATGGAGAATGTCAGTGGATGTTGACTGTTGGAGCAGCACAGTGCCCACTGCATAACCACTCGCATCTATATTGTAAAAAGAAGGGAAATTGAAATTAGGACTCCTCAACACAGGAGCAGAGGATAGCAAGCGCTTCAACCTTTTGAACGAGTCTGAGCAATCTCTAGTCCAGTTGAACTGAACTTGCTACTAGTGAACATAGTGAGAGGTGTAGGTGGAGGAGTGTGCGCTGGCTTGCCTGTCACTTGACACACGTGGCAACGTCGCACATGATCAGCTACTGTTTCCTTCACCTTTGGCCAAGTAAAATGTTTTGCCAGTTTACCGAGTGTCTTTTTGACACCCAAATGTCCTCCAATGGGACTATTGCGAGCAAAATCAATGTCTTGTTCACGAAATGTAAACTGGTACACTACGAGATGTTTTGTCTGTGGTGGAAACACTATCAGCTGACAACTACATGTATTTTTCTCCATCAGTACACCGTTACTATAATATTAACAATTATCGAGATCCTTTGCTTCACTCTCAGTAACTGCTATATCTCTCAGTCTTTCCAGTGATTGATCAACAAACTGATCCTTGATTAAATCATATGAGTTAGAAATTTAACGTCAGTAGTGTCCTGACTAGGTTGATGACTGGGGGGAGTTAGTGTTAATGACCCTGGGCGCAGAGCGTCACTAAACAACATATTCAACCCCAAATCATTTTCATCAACTAACTCAACAGGAGACAAGGATGCTTGTTGTATCTTGACATAGCTCTAGTAATTGCGCTGAGAATAAATAAAACAGGCTTTTCTCTACAAAGCTTCAATGGCATAATTATCACCAGTGTTATTATCAATCACAAGTGGTTCTTTACATATACCAGCATGAAGGATATCGTTCCCTATCAACAAGTCCACTGACCTGATGGGAAATACACCACTGGATAAACCCACTGAAATATAACCAGTATAATAGCTTGTTTGAATATAAACTTGTGCAGAGGCACTTGTATAACAGCCCCTCCAAAGGCTTCTAACAATACATCTATCTTGCAATAGGTATCATCAGTTATGCGCAGTGCATCTTCTCTCAACGTGAGATAACTGCCAGTGTCTCTGAAATAACTATCTCATTAGAAGTGATTCGTCAAATCCTACTTTACCTCTCGAAAAGTAAGGACTCATGGCTGAACGAATCTTTTCGTCAGATACACTTTCTGACACTTGTCATCTGTTCTGAGTAACATTATCTAAAACAGTAGGATCAAGGTATTACTAGGATTTGGTGCCTTTGTTTGCTCGGAAGAGGATACGACTTATAGCAATACTCTCTAGCATGTCCTTTTCTGTTACAATAGGTACATTTAACTTTTTTCTTCTCGATATCAGATTTCTGTCTAGCCACAGAGACAGATCCAGGATTGTGAGTTTTCCTGGTAAAGGTACGAGAAGTTACAGTAGCAGGTACATCAGGCCCGGCAATGAGCAGCTGATTTAAGTTGCCAACTTCTAGGACAATTTTTAGTTAACTTGTTTCTCTGTGTTTTAGTACGTACAAGTTTGTGAGAAATCTCGTAATTTCTCTGCTAATGCTGCAGTTTCCAGAATATCCGAGGTAGTATGATCGATCAGATATCTTGTATGTCAGGAGACATACAGTTGTTAAACTCTTCGGGTAGTAACAACTGAACAAGGCTGTCGTAGTTGTTACACTTGGCAGACCTACACCATCTCTCAAATGCAACTTTTTTCTCACAAGCAAACTCTACACAAGTTGATCTTGTCGTCGTTGTAATGTACGAAATGCGCTTTGATAACTTACAGGCAACAAGTTATATGTGTCTAGAACAGTTTGTTTGACAGCGTCATAACTAATGTACTTGGCAAATGGTAAAGCAGCAGTACAAGTTGAGCTCTTCCTGTCAAAGCTGTATGCAACACTGTAGCCCATTGCTTACGTGGCCAGTTCAAAGCACGAGCCTGGTTCTCAAACACATCAAAATAGGTGTCTAAGTTACTCTCAAAAAACTTAGGAACCATTGATGCAGCTTTCTGCACATTAAATGGTCCTGTGATATATCAGTCTGTTGTCTTCCCAGACGAACATTTTCTCTTTGGAAATCTTCGTTTAATTTCCTCTGTGCCTCTATTTGTGCAGTCTGCAACATAATGAGGCGTTAATACCTCTCAAACTGTTCCTGAGAGATAGGACCAGTGGGTAATGGAGGAGTAAGGGAATTAACATGGTCTGGACGGTCCTTAGGTCGGACACTTCGTCCAGCCGTCTCTAGAGAGTCTACATCTGGTCTAGGATAAGTAGATGTTGGTGTAGCATCCACTGTACTAGTATGTGGCAGCGTCAAGCTAAACAGTTAGGAGGGAAGGCGTGAGCGAGAACTGAGCTACACTAGGCTCAGACACTAGGCTCATTTCTGCCTTAGTTGCTCTTTCTTCATCAAATAGAGTCATACTTCCTAATTGTGACACTAGGCTTTCTTGAATCTGAATCATAATCAGACTACTCTGCATGAGCAGGAAACAATATATCTTCAATCAACGCTCTGACAGTTTCTGCGGTGTAATTCCTGTTATACGTCACACCAAGATATTTGGCTACTTGCCAACACGTCTGAAGTTTTAATGTACTTAACTTAAAGTCAGAGTATCAATTAACTGTTTCACTATGGCATACATTACGAAAATAAGTGAACTACGAGAGAGTGATTATGGGAAACTATAATCCTAATAGAATTTTAGTGTTGGTTTGTCCTAGAGCTAGAACTCAAACAGTATTTCCATCTCCTTTGATCAAGAGACTCAGTCAGGTACATACATCCACCTGATATGTTGTACAAGACTAAACTCAAAGTCTTCAGATTAGGAAGTACTCAAAGTGTTTGACCATAGAGTTACTAGTATGTCAAACTAGACAATTTCTCCAACACCTTGGATCAAGAGCATCCCGGACAGGCCCCCATTTGTTCACAAAAACGCGTTTCTAAAAGCTTGGAGATCTCCAGTGAATACTAGAAGGACTGCCCTTCTAGCATACAGCCTGTTGCTAGTTTTCGTAACAAGTAGTCAGTATCCTTGTCCAATTATCCATTAGAATTCAGTATTATTCAATAGTGCTTCAGGATTACAATTGGTAGCTACTAACTAGAGAAATCAAAATTTAATAATTTTATTAAGTCTAGAGGTATATTATCAAATTAAATTAAATTAAATTAAATAATCACAGTAATCAAAATAAATCACTTCTCTCGAGTACAATATTATTGTGCTGAAAGCACATATCACATTTATAATTCTTAATACCGTCTTGGTACATTAACATTTAATAAGATATTACAAATATGACAAGTAAGGGGTGTATGTGTAAGTGCTCTAAGTAGTTCACTATGTCTCAAAAACTCACTAGACTTAAAGAAGTGACTGACAAAGTCCTCAGATAAAATACTTCGTAACCAACTGGCAGCCAGAACAGTCTGCTTGAACAATAAAAAGAATGCTAACCCCAATAGCAATATAACAAGAAACTGCGACACAGAATCAGGAACAAGGAGATAAAAAACGACACTAAGTAGGGACCATCTGCAATCCTCCACAAAAGTCACAAAACTCTCATACAATGAATCTAATTCACATAAGAAAATCCCCGACTGTGATAATACACAGAAACCAGTACAAATAAGGTTAGAAGTCTATACAATTTCTGTGAACAGAATTCTACAAAACTAATAAGAAAAAGACAGACTATCTGTCCAACCACCAAGAGAGTCTAGACCAGACTGAATACTTCAGGCGGGGTGAGGACACCCCCCCTCGATCACATGATAGCCCCCGTGGACAGCTGCTGCTCAGTAACAACGAGAAGCCGGAAGTCTAACGAGCCGCAAGCGAAAAATTACAGTAGTTAGATAATCAAGACTTGAACTGAGCACATAATATGTTACATCTTACCTCACAACATAACAGTCAAATAATAATATAAAGCAATACATTAACGTTTTAGCTTTTATCGAAAATATAAGCAATATAAAATTATATGAAAAATATTAAATAAATACATAATAATCTTTGCAACCCATTCCCGGGGTTCCAACAATTGTTATTTTTACTTAGTTATGTTTTAGGTAGGATGTTTCATATTATGTGCTCAGTTCAAGTCTTTATTTCTAACTACTGTAATTATCGCTTGGCTCGTTAGACTGCCGGCTTCCCTTTCTGGGGACGACCCCGGGGCTATCACGTGATCGAGGGGGTGTTCCTCACCTCGCCTGAAGTATTCAGTCTGATCTAGACTTTCTTGGTGGTTGGACGTATCCCTGACAAGAGCTTAAATCTCCCTTATTGGCCCTTGTTGGAGGATCGTCTCTGTAGCTTTGTTAGTTCTGTAGAACTCTGTTCACAGAACATTGTATAGGCTTAGTGATTTTCGACGTGGAACTGAAGTTGTGTGTCCATAGACCTCTGACCACTCAGGTCCTGAGCTGTAGCTCTGACCTAACTTGTACTGGTTTCTGTGTACTGTCACAGTCGGATTTTCTATGCTGAACTTAGATTCAGTATTATTGGAGTTTTGTGACTTTTGTGGAGGTTCCCGCAGATGGTCCCCTTAGTGGGCGTTATATTATCTCCTTGTTCCTGATTCTGTGTCACAGTTGCTTGTTTTTATGCTATTGGGCTTAGCATTCTTTTTTTTATTCAACACTGTTCAACTTCCCGTTTCAAGAAGTTATTTATTTGAGGGCTTTGTCTCACTTCTTAAGTCTAG
>NW_026475426.1:5000-10654 GCF_026875155.1 Cherax quadricarinatus
CCTTTTACAGTTTAGTTCCCTACTGAACATCCATGCATCGTGAGGTTTATATTTTACCATCTAACTTCAATTGAAAATATAAACCGTGTCAATTTGGAGTTGATTTCCTCCCAATTTTTAATCAGTAACCATAGTATCAACTTATTTGGCTACTCATATTTTTTGAGTCCTCATGATTTCTTTCAGTATCCTCCTCAGTTCGAATTCCCTTTTCATTATCTTCACGTTTGTTTGCCGAGTGTGATATGTGAAATAAATAAACCTCCAGCAAGACTCATACGTATATTATATATAGCATGGACGCATTGTTACTGATTGTTGGGGGACTCCTTGCTGTCTTGCCCATCCTCAAACTTTCTCCTGCTCCGTCGCTTTCTGCCCTACGTTCTTCAGGTATTACCTGGTCTGTTTGGTGAAGGGGTGGTATTTATCTTTAGGTTTTTGGTCACCGCCTTTGTAAGTGTATAATCTGGCGTGGACTTACTGGAATAACAGTTATGAGAGCAAATCTGGGAGCACAATACCAGCAGTGAAAAGAACGGGCCACTGCAAAGGACACTTACTACACACAGAGTCCAAGACGTTTCAGCGCCACTCCCTTTATATATAAGGAGAATTATCAGTAAACTATAGTTTTCAAAATGAACCTAACAATTTCCTCATAAAAAAAAATAAAGATCAGCCTGAGTTTTGTGGCTACGTCGGAACGCTTGCAGCTAGTTTGAACAACCCGACTGACCTAGTTGTCAAACAGTGGGCCTGTTTTAAAGAGCGTGATAGATGATTCCCAGAACTCTCTACTGGGAATCTACAGGTATACTTGAACCAAATTTAGGTAGTTTTTGGCTATAAGGGAAAACCGGTTTGAAGAACCAGCTTTAACTAAAAAAGAAGAGTCGGCACAGAGGTTAGTAAACCCGATGCTGCTTCTTACGGAAAATAAACAAATTAAAAAACATCCCCGATATGACATTTATAAGTAAAAAACGTTCAGACATATGCGAATACACTGCCAAAATAAACCACAACAGGAGCGTGTGAACGCTTCCCCACAACCTGTAACACCCACGCTCACAAATATTTCATTCCCTGATTAAAGATTACATCATCTATGGGATTAAAAGACATGTAATTTTTTAAAGAACCAATTTATCGTGGCACGTTGATAAGTAGTTATGTAAAACCCCCGGGCTTAATGGATCACGTATTCCCCTCATTTTCCCCTATCATAAAGGCAGCATTTGCAGCACATTGTACATCCAGGATGACTACTGGCTGACAGTGAGACTTGTGGATCATTGAGAGTGGCTATTTTTCTCATAACTCTGCCTCCACATGTGCACTAATGTTCTCTTTCACCACCGTTGTGTCCCAGATGACCTGTGACCTGACTCAACGTGGAACCCGAAGCCGAAACCTCACGGAAAATATATTTGTATTATACAAGGTGACGGACTGGTTACATCAGAATTAATTTTATTATCTTCAGTGTTGTATTCGCCTGTATCCAACCGAAAAAGCCGCTGTGAAGGCGAAATGTTTCTTTAATAATGAACCCAGGTGTTGCACATGTGTCTTAAAGAAGCTAATATTATAGGTTAGTAGCAGCGTATCTGAAGTTCCTCCTTCGCTAAGGAATATGAAAAGAATTAACATTATTTATATTATGAAGAAAATGGTGTAAGTAAATAGCTCAATTATTAGCGTGACTATTTTGACTTAATGAGGTGTTCCGTGGCTCGGTTGGCAACGCACTCGCTCGCATACTGAGTGTCAGTGGTTTAATTCCCGGGACTGATGACAACGCTGGCATGCTGCCCCTGTTCACCTGGCATTAAATAGGGACTGGGCGCCAAGTCAACTATTGTGGATAGCATTCCAAGGGGGGTGGTAGTATATCTCAGATAGAGCTAGCCTTTAAAATGTGCCGAGCAGAATAAACTGCTCTTAGTCTGTAAAACTGATTTACTTTAAAAAAAAATTAATTGTGAGGTTTGGTAATGACGGAGATCGCTCCCCTCAAAGAGACATTAAGCTAATTAAAATTTCCCCGAAACTGGTCTTAATTTGGCAGCTGTCGAGTGTGTTGGTGGTAAAAGAACGCCAGCACCAGCTTAAAGCACCCCTGGTAAACCTGCTCAATACCTCATTGAGATCGAGCAATGTACCAGAATCCAGTTGGTGGGCGAATTCTGCAGCGGTAAAAAAAAAAATCGGGAATAGATCATCAGGTCTTAATTAAAATACTGTCGAGTCAATTGAACATAAATATCGGTTAAATTTACGTGAACCAATTACTGAAAAAAATGCACTCACCTCGAGAAACACAGATTCACAATATTAGTGTCAACTTATAATACAAATGAGTGACCAATCTTAACTAATTTGCTCACCTTCTTGTCAAGGTCCTCAACAGAAGTAAGTCAGCAGGCCTACTGACCCATTGTTGAAAATGGTATAAAATACCGACAAGTTGAAGATTAGACACAATAGCAACAGTTGGGTATCTTTACTGATAAAACGTTTTCGCCTACACAGTAGGCTTCTTCAGTCCAAATGCAGAGGCAGCAGTATTAATGAAATAAAGATGATGCAATCAGTCCAGCAACCTTGGAGAAAAAGTATTTGAGGTAGTCAGTCCCTCAGCCTGGAAAAGAGTACAGCTCCATGTCTGCAACGATATAAAACTGAAGCATGAGAATGGAGTCTTAAATACCGTCGAAGGTGAGGTGGAAGATCTCGAAGACGTTGTAGGGGACGAGATCCACTAGTGGAAATAAGAAGGCAGCGCCATCTGGAATCCAGCCCTTCTCAACATATAACTAGTAGATACGCGATGAAGACTGAAGATGTCCTCTGTACCAAGATGCCGTCTGTAAGACGGTATCTAGGTGGTGAACAATACAAGGTAACAAGGTGGTGAACAATACAAGGTAACAAGGTGGTGAACAATACAAGGTAACAAGGTGGTGAACAATACAAGGTAACAAGGTGGTGAACAATACAAGGTAACAAGGTGGGTGAACAATACAAGGTAACAAGTGGTGAACAATACAAGGTAACAAGGTGGTGAACAATACAACAAGGTGGTGAACAATACAAGGTAACAAGGTGGTGAACAATACAAGGTAACAAGGTGGTGAACAATACAAGGTAACAAGGTGGTGAACAATACAAGGTAACAAGTGTGGAACAATACAACAAGGTGGTGAACAATACAAGGTAACAAGGTGGTGAACAATACAAGGTAACAAGGTGGTGAACAATACAAGGTAACAAGGTGGTGAACAATACAAGGTAACAAGGTGGTGAACAATACAAGGAACAAGGTGTGTGAACAATACAACAAGGTGGTGAACAATACAAGGTAACAAGGTGGTGAACAATACAAGGTAAACAAGGTGGTGAACAATACAAGTAACAAGGTGGTGAACAATACAACAAGGTGGTGAACAATACAAGATAACAGGTGGTGAACAATACAAGTAACAAGTGGTGAACAATACAACAAGGTGGTGAACAATACAAGGTAACAGGAGGTGAACAATACAAGGTAACAAGGTGGCGAACAATACAACAAGGTGGTGAACAATACAAGGTAACAAGGAGGTGAACAATACAAGGTAAACAAGGTGGTGAACAATACAAGGTAACAAGGTGGTGAACAATACAACAAGGTGGTGAACAATACAAAAAGGTGTTGAACAATACAAGGTAACAAGGGGGTGAACAATACAAGGTAACAAGGTGGTGAACAATACATTATAACAAGGTGGTGAACAATACATTATAACAAGGTGGTGAACAATACAATACACCAAGATGAACAATACAACAAGGTGGTGAACAATACAAGTGTGTGAACAATACAATGTGGTGAACAATACAAGGTGGTGAACAATACATTATAACAAGGTGGTGAACAATACAAGGTGGTGAACAATACAAGGTGGTGAACAATACATTATAACAAGGTGGTGAACAATACATTATAACAAGATGGTGAACAATACAATATAACAAGGTGGTGAACAATATATTATAAGAAGATGGTGAACAATACATTATAACAAGATGGTGAACAATACATTATAACAAGATGGTGAACAATATATTATAAGAAGATGGTGAACAATACATTATAACAAGGTGGTGAACAATACAATACACCAAGGTGAACAATAACAAGGTGTGAACAATAACAAGATGGGTGAACAATACAACAAGAATGGTGAACAATCAATATAACAAGATGGTGAACAATACATATAACAAGATGGTGAACAATACAATATAACCAAGATGCTGAACAATGAACATATAACAATGGTGGTGAACAATACAATACACCATGGTGAACAATACAAGGGTGAACAATAACAAGGTGGTGAACAATACAACAAGATGGTGAACAATACAATATAACAAGATGGTGAACAATACAATATAACAAGATGGTGAACAATACATTATAACAAGGTGGTGAACAAATTAAACAGTGAAAGCACACTAAATATGTATTTAATGGTGATACTCAGCATCCAGCCTCAGTCTTCAGTCGTCGTCGTCGCCGCGTCGGGATGAATCTGTTTATGGAAGGACTGAAGCTGCGCCACCGAGGGACTTCATAAATTATTTTGGTTGATTCACGAAATCTTATTAATATGATTGCAAACAAACCAGGATACAAGTGGGGTTAGACCCCATGGTAAGTGAGTGGTAAAACTCCAGGCCAATGCGTTAACCACTGGGCCTGGTAGACTTCACTAAGATTCATCCACCATAGGAAGGTTAGCATGGGCCACCACTGTGACCATAAATGCAATTTTTACAGATGAATCTCCCGCCAGTGTGGTTGTGTGCCTAAGCTGAGTGGCTTACGCACTGGCCTGGAGTTTTTCGACTCAATCGCCATGGGTTCTAAACCTCCAACCGTTCCGTGGTTTATGGGAGACGTTCGAAGATGCTGGGAGTGAGTTCAACAACTTTGGTCACAGGGAACGTCAGCTTGCCAGTTGTTTCAGGAATTTGGTCCTCGTTACCGTACATAGTTCTTGCAGATTTGAAGCGAAATGACGACAAATTGGAGAAACACCAAATTAATACGGGGACAGTGAACAAAGGAACAGTGAACACAGGAACAGTGAACAGGAAGTGAACATAGGAACAGTGAACACAGGAACAGTGAACACAGGAACAGTGAACACAGGAACAGTGAACAGGAAGTGAACATAGGAACAGTGAACACAGGAACAGTGAACACAGGAACAGTGAACACAGGAACAGTGAACACAGGAACAGTGAACACAGGAACAGTGAACACAGGAACAATGAACACAGGAACAGTGAACATAAGAACATTGAACACAGGAACAGTGAACACAGGAACAGTGAACACAGGAACAATGAATACAGGAATAGTGAACACAGGAACAGTGAACACAGACCCAGTGAATACAGGAACAGTAAAACAGGAACAGTGAATGCAAGACCGATGAGCACGGAAACAGTTTCTCTCTCTCTCTCTCTCTCTCTAAGGTGTTCTTCGTACATTCATTTTTTACACTCATTTGGAAAGCTTTTAATGTTTTCCACAAAATTTTCCCGACACACTCACACAAATCATAAATTCATAAAAGACTTTACGGTGCTCA
>NW_026475427.1:0-2500 GCF_026875155.1 Cherax quadricarinatus
CCTTTTTTTAGAAAAAAGACGGGGGAGACTCCGGGATGTACATGTTTTAAAAAGGACCACGATAATAAATACTTTTAGTTTACTAATGAGGAAAAAGGCGATCGATACGGGAAAAAGAAGAAGAAAGTAAGAAAGAGGTAAAGGTTTATAAGCTAAAGGAAGAGGCAATTAGGGTAAGATACAACGTTATTGGAAGACAGATGGGCTAGTGAGAGTATAGGCCATTGGGGTCGAAGATGTATTGGGTGGGTTTTAAAAGAATGTAGTGTTAGAGTGTTCAGCAGAAGTTTGTGGTTACAAATAAGTGGGTGCAGGAGGGAAGATGAGCGATTGGAGGAATGATGATGTAAAGAGAGTAGTAAGGGAGAAAATTTTAGTATAAGAAAGGCTTTTACAAAGTAGAAGTGGTGGAAGGAGGGAGGAGTATATGGAGAAAAAAGGAGAGGTTAAGAGAGTGGTGAAGTAGTGTAAAAAGAGAGCAAATTAGAGAGTGGATGAGGTGTTATCAACAAATTTTGTTGAAAATAAGAAAAAGTTTTGGAGTGAGATTAATAAGTTGAGGAAGCCTAGGGAACAAATAGAAGTGATACTTAAAAATAGGAGAGGAGAGTTATTAAATGGAGAGTTAGAGGTATCGAGAAGATGGAGGGAATATTTTGAGGAAGTGGTAAATGTTGATGAAGATAGCTAAGCTGTGATTTCGTGTATGGGGCAGAGAGGAATATCATCTTGTAGGAGTGAGGAAGAGCCAGTTGCGAGTGTGGGGAAAGTTCATGAGGCAGTGGGTAGAATGAAAGGGGGTAAGGCAGCTGGGATTGATGGGATAAATATAGAAATGTTAAAAGCAGGTGGGGATAGAGTTTTGGAGAGGATTGTGCTTTTATTTAATAAATGCATGGTAGAGGGTAAGGCACCTAGGGATTGGCAGTGAGCATGCACAGTTTCTTTGTATAAAAGAAAAGAGGATAAAAGATAGTGCATAAATAAAAAAAGTAAGTCTGATGAGCATACCTGGTAAAGTGTATGGTAGAGTTATTATTGAAAGAATTAAAAGTAAGACGGAGAGTAGGATAGCAGCTGAACAAGGAGGCTTTAGGAAAGGTATGATGTGTGTAGTTCAAGTTTTTACAGTAAAATGTATAGATGAATAGTGTACATATAAGGGTAAAGAGGTTTTTGTGGCATTTATGGATTTGGAAAAGTCTTATTGCAGGGTAGATAGAGAGGCAATGTGGCAGATGTTGCAAATGTATGGAATATGTGGTAGGTTACTGAAAGCAGAGAAGAGTTTTTACTAGGATAGTGAGGCTCTGGTTAGAGTATGTAGAAGAGGGAGATTATTTACCAGTAAAAGTAAGCCTTAGACAAGGATGTGTGATGTCACTGTAATTGTTTAATATATTTACACATAGGGTTGTATGAGAAGTGAATGCTCGGGTGTTGGCAAGAGATGTGGGGTTGTCACAGTTGCTCTTTGCTGATGACACTGTGCTTTTGGGAGATTCTGAAGTGAAGCTGCAATGGTTAGTGGATGAGTTTCGCAGGATATGTAAAAGAAAATTAAAAGTGAATATAGGAAAGAGTAAGGTGATGAAGATAACAAAAAAATTAGGTAATGTAAGATTGAATATCACATTGGAGGGAAAGAATATGGAGGAGGTGAATGTATTCAGATATTTATGTGTGGATGTGTCAGCGGATGGGTCTGTGAAAGATGAGGTGAATCATAGAATTGATGAAGGGAAAAGGGTGAGTGGTGCACTTTGGAGTCTGTGGAGATTAAGAATATTATCCATGGAAGCAAAGAGGGAAATGTATGAGAGAATAGTTATACCAACGCTCTTATATGGGTGTGAAGCATGGGTGGTGAATGCTGCAACAAGGAGAAGCCTGGAGGCAGTGGAGATATCATGTCTGAGAGCAATGTGTAGTGTGAATATAAAGTAGAGAATTCGTAGTTTGGAAATTAGGAGGAGGTGCGGGATTACCAAAACTATTATCCAGAGGGCTGAGGAGGGGTTGTTGAGGTGGTTCGGACATGTAAAGAGGATAGAACAAAGTAGAATGACTTCAAGAGTGTATAAATCTGTAGTGGAGGGAAGGTGGAGTATGGATAGGCCTAGGAAAGGTTGGAGGGAGGGAATCAAGGAGGTTTTGTGTGCGAGGGGTTTGGACTTCCAACAAGCATGCGTGAGCGTGATAAATAGGAGCGAATGAAGGCAAATGTATTTTAAGACTTGTGCTGTTGGAGTGTGAGCAAGGTAACATTTACAAAGGGATTCTGGGAAACTGGCAGGCCGGACTTGAGTCCAGGAGATGGGAAGTACAGTGCCTGCACTCTGAAGGAAGTGAAAGCGCGCCTCTGGCAAGAAAGTGATGAAGTGAATGATGGTGAAAGTCTTTTCTTTTTCGGTCCACCCTGCCTTGGTGGCAGACGGCAGATGTGGTATTATAATAATTACAAATAATATATATACAAAATATATAAATATATATATAT
>NW_026475427.1:7500-10738 GCF_026875155.1 Cherax quadricarinatus
TTGTGTGTCTGTGTTTGGTGGGGCCCCTGTACACACCTAGTATTTAATACAGGTTTCTTGTTCCCCTTTGTTCCCTCCTGTCGTCCAGTGTCGTCAGGCCCGACCCCCCCTTTAAACTCTCCTTAGGACAGGCCCTGAATCCGGGACAAAATTCTCGATAAAAAATTTTGCCTTTCCCTAGTTTCCTGATGCGCTTCACCAGGGAGGGCTCTAAACCCGGAGCGTATCCCCCAATATGGGCCTCGGTATCGTCTGGAAAAGATATCGGGAAAGCTATTCTTTTTTGGGGCTAGTCGCCCTTTGTTGCCGTAGTTTTTTTGGTGGAAAGGAATGGCCTCAGATGTGCGGGGTTTAAAGCAGATCCAAAAACCCCTTTTCCCTTTAGTGAGGTTTTTAGCTTAAACCCCCCCCCACGTAAATTTGTCCGGGGGTTTTTCTTTCCCCCTTTCCCCCATCTTAATGGGGCCCTTTTTTTACATTGCCCAAAGCCTCCCCTTTTTTTTCCTTAATCTTTGGGGGGCATGGTCGACCTCTGCATGGGAAACCCGCACCTTCCTTGCCTTCTCCCCCTCCCCTTTCTGCTAACGTGGCCCAAAAGGCTTCCCCTCCCTATCTCACTTTAGCAAAAATTTTCCTCAATTCCAAGGTCCCTTCATGGCTTCTCAATTTCAGCTTTTTACTCCCCCTTTCTTCCCCGCCCCCCACCCCTGCTCCATTTTCTCAGAAAAACTCCCTATTTTTCTCTCCACTCTCTTCCATCCTTTTTTTTTGCTCTTTTTTTCCCTTCTTCCTTTCTAGGACCATCTTTCCCCTTTAGCCCCCCCCCCTTTTTTTATGGGACGGTTTTGTAAGGGGTGGTTGCTATTTTTGGGGTGTTTTTTTTGTGTGTGTGCGTGTGTGCATATGGTAGTGTGTGTTGGGGTGTATGTAAGAAGGGACTCAAAACCCCGTTGTGGGTTCAGGGGTCGAGTCACAGAAAATGGCCCTGTGCTTCATGGCCGCTACTAGGTTTACTCTTCCTGCTTCATGACTTTTATCATTTTGTTTTGTGTGGTGGGGTGTGTTGTGGTGTGTGGTGTGTGTGTGTGGGGTGTGTGGTGTGTGTGGTGTGTGTTGTGTGTTGTGTTGTGTGTGTTAGCGTGACAGGTAGGAAGAAGTGGTAGGGGCTTGTCATATCTCTCTTAAAACTAGTAGGTTCTGCCCCACTATTTACTTGCAGGCTTTTCCCCACTTCCTGCCTCTAGACTGAAGAAATATTTAAAGCCCGTGATCTTTTGAGTTTTCTTTTTCCATTGTGACCCTTTTTCTGGGGTCCCATCTCGGAACACCCTATCTCTGTCCCCCTTGTCTATTCCCCCGCAATATCTGATGTCGTTATCATGTCCCCCCCGGGGCCCCTTCTGTCTCCAGTGCGTCGTCCTTTTCCCTAAACCTTTTTCGTACAATTTCCTTGGCTCGGGGACTACCTTTTTGGGGAACCTTTTGTTTTTTCTCAAATTCTGACGTGCTTGACCAGGTGGGGGTTTCGACTGGTGCTGCTACTCCAGAGGGGCCCTAAATCACAGGTACGGTCTTGAACGATTCCTTTTTAAGGGTATGGGAACGCTATTCTCGGTTGCCAGGCCCCCGTAGCGGCATCAGTTTTGGTTGGGGGTGCCCCGGTGACGTGCCCGGTTTAGGTCCCCCAATCTTTTCCCCCTACGAGGTCTGTGTCTTTGCCAAAGCCTATACTCTGTCGCGGTCTTCTTTGCCCCCCCCAAAATCTTCTGACTTTGCTTTTGGCGGGGTTGAATTGAAAAACCCGTTTCTGGACCACATGTCCAGCCGCAAGTTCTTTGCCCCTGCCTCGCCCTCATCCGTTTTTAATTTTTTCTCACGCTTCACTCATCTGCAAAAGGAACTTCAGATCTACCCTCCATCATGTCGTTCGCAATATCAAAAACATGGCCCCTAGAACTGACCCCTGTGGGGCCCCGCTCGTCTAGGCCCACTGTGATACACTTCACGTACCATGACTCGGTTTCCTCCGTCAGGGTTTTCCCTGAACCATTTCATGCCCTCCCAGTTTATGCCCTGATCCTCCCGCTTCTGCACTAAACTCTTGTGGGGAACTGTGTCAAAGGCCTTCCTGCTCTAGGAAAATGCAGCAAAACCCATCCTCTCTCTCGGTCTTACTTTGTTACCTTGTATAAAAACCCTGAAGGTTTGTGACACAGGATTTGGGGGGTGTTTTGTGTGTGGGTTTGTGTGGTGTGTGTGTGTGTTTTGGGTGTTTGTGTGTGGTGTGTGGGGTGTGTGGTGTGTGTGTGTGTTTGTGTGTGTGTGTGTGTTGTGTGTGTGTTTGGGGGTGAGGTGTGTTTTGGGTGAGTGAGAAAGAGAGAGAGAGAGAAACGACAGACAACAAAATGTTTTGGGGACTCACCCAGTTTAGGTTGAAGGGGTCGAGTCCAAGCTCCTGGCCCGAGTCCAAGCTCCTGTTCCCGTTGGTTGTGGTGTGTGTGTGTGGTGTGGGGTTTGTTGTGTGTGTGTGTTGTGTGTGTGGTGGTGGTGTGGGTTTGCGGGAGAAGGAGAGAGAGAGAAGGGGGAGAGAGAGAGAAGACAGAGACAGAGGATATGTTGTGTGTGTGTCAGATGTTCCCTTTGGGCCCCAAAAAGGGGATTTACTTTCTGTTACCGCGCCATTTTAAATCACATATATTTTGCCGAGATTACTGCAGCCAACTGGAAAAATGACCACCCAGCCCCCCAACGTAAAAAATTTTGTTTTCATTTAAAAAAGATTTTTATAAGGCCATACCGTCCCGGATAGTATTTTAAAACATTAACTTCATAAATCCGCTACTAGAGAAAAAATTTTTATGAAATGATTTTTTCGATCAAACTTTCATCTGGGTTTTAATCAAGCGTAGAATTCAATTTTCGAATGGACAAATGAAGAAAAAATTTTGGGTAAATACTTTTTTCCCTGTTGGTTGCCAAAAAGGATGTCTTTCTAAAAAAAGACTTTGGAAAACGGTTACTGTTTTTTATAAAAAAATTTAACTTTTTAATTTTAATTAAAGTTTTTTTACTAAAAATTAATGTAATTTTTTTTGCGTTTTGCATCCCCGGGTTCTTTAAGTTGATAAAAAAGATTTCATATTTTTTTTTAAATTAGCTGAAACGGCATTACGAATTTAAAGTTACATTAAAGGGGGGTAATTCCTTTAAAAGAATAAAAGAAGTGTTCATTTTCTTA
>NW_026475428.1:0-10558 GCF_026875155.1 Cherax quadricarinatus
AGAGGGAACGATCCGCTCAAAAACTTAGAAATTACACCTAGCAAAGCAGAGGAACATCAGAACATAACATGTGAATGGCAGATTTGTCAGTTAGCAGTGTCCACAACACCTCAACTTGTAACACCTGTCTCAGGACGATACTCTGGTAATTACTTTCATATTAAGAGAAACACCTACCATCTCATCCTTTGAGTCCGTCATCAATGTTCAGGGTTCACCAGGGAGCCAGGGAAGGCCTCCATCAACACCTTAATTGAGTGCATCATGGGAAAATCTAAGACTCACGTCAGAAGAAAAATTCCCATTCCTTGTGACAAACCAAATACCACTACCAGGAAGAAGGAGCCATCCAACCCTCACCCACAAGGTATTTAACAGTGGCTGACGGCATTAATAAAACGAAGTAACTATTGATGGGTGTCACCAACCATAATCTATTTTAAACACCAGTCGACCCATTATCAACTACTTTTAGCTGTGATTTACCTGTGACCTGGTTGGAAGGGTCATCTACCCCACTAACCTAACAGCCTGGTTAACCAGGTTGGTTGTGCTAGTCATCCGCAGGCCCACAATAGGCATCACAACCTGGTTGACCCAGCAAGTGTAGACGTCCAGTTTGGAAAGACTAATTTACGGTACTGTTACAATTATTGTGGATGACTGAGTGTGGTGGTGGTGGATGACTCCATTACTTCGTCACTCAACACCATAAGTCCTTCTTTATCTTCCTTCATCATGACTCCTCCCTAACCTTCTTAATCATCATGACTCCTCCCTAACCTTCTTAATCATCATGACTCCTCCCTAACCTTCTTAATCATCATGACTCCTCCCTAACCTTCTTAATCATCATGACTCCTCCCTAACCTTCTTAATCATCATGACTCCTCCCTAACCTTCTTAATCATCATGACTCCTCCCTAACCTTCTTAATCATCATGACTCCTCCCTAACCTTCCTTAATCATCATGACTCCTCCCTAACCTTCCTTAATCATCATGACTCCTCCCTAACCTTCCTTAATCATCATGACTCCTCCCTAACCTTCCTTAATCATCATGAACTCCTCCCTAACCTTCCTTAATCATCATGAAATCCTCCCTAACCTTCCTTAATCATCATGACTCCTCCCTAACCTTCCTTAATCATCATGACTCCTCCCTAACCTTCCTTAATCATCATGACTCCTCCCTAACCTTCCTTTAAACATCATGACTCCTCCCTAACCTCCTTAATCATCATGACTCCTCCCTAACCTTCCTTAATCATCATGGCTCCTCCCTAACCTTCCTTAATCATCATGACTCCTCCCTAACCTTTTCCCTTAATCATGACTCCTCCCTAACCTTCCTTAATCATGACTCCTCCCTAACCTTCCTTAATCATCATGACTCCTCCCTAACCTTCCTTAATCATCATGACTCCCTCCCTAACCTTTTCCCTTTAATCATCATGACTCCTCCCTAACCTTCCTTAATCATCAAAGACTCCTCCCCTAACCTTCCTTAATCATGACTTCCTCCCTAACCTTCCTTAATCATGACTCCTCCCTAACCTTTCCTTACCTACCACCTGGAATCTACCTGGAGGGCATTCCGGGGATCAACGCCCCCGCGGCCAGGTCCACGACCAGGCCTCCCGGTAGATCAGGGCCTGATCAACGAGGCTGTTACTGCTGGCCGCACGCAAAATCCAACGTACGAACCACAGCCCGGCTGATCCGGCACTATCTTTAGGTATCTGCCCAGCTCCCTCTTGAAGACAACCCCGGGGCCCTTCCCCCGTAATCCCCCTTTATTGCTGGGGGGAAGGCTGTTGAACAGTTTTGGGGCCCCGGACACTTATTTGCGTTTTCCCCGTAGTGTCCCAAAGTGAGCCCCCGTATTTTTTAAACGGGGGGGAAAGTTGAAAATCGCGGGCCAATTTTTCATGACCCCTTTCCCTCATTCATCAGCATCAACTGAATCCATCTAATTTTCTTTTTAACCCGGGAAACGGGATCAGTAAAAAACAACATTCTTAAAGGAATGCAAGTATCACCGTGTACACCTAACTGACACAGCAGAAAAGGAAAAAAGGGGAACAATTGAGGGAAAACGTAAAAAAACAAAAAGTCATCAACAGAGGGGGTAAAGGGGAGGGAAACCCCACACCCCATCTCTCACAAGACCAATTTAGACCCACCCCTGCTTTCCTCCCCCCCCCCCCCCCCCACAATAAAAATAACCCCCCCATTTCCCCCTTTCCCTAAAAACCCAAATACTCTGAACTCCCATCACACTTCCCCATAAACACTCCCTTTGAACACTCCACACCATACATCCTAGTACATACATGAGATGGATTTCAAGTAAGAATATTTGAACAGAAAGCAACAAAACCCCAGATTTCATAGTTTATAAACGGGTTTTTGCCCCCCCATTTTTCCCACGGGATACAAAGAATAAGGAAAAAGATGAAACATGGAAAGGGGAGGGGGGTAGCATACAAAAACCCAAGTGAAAATTTTTAAAGAATAAACAAAAAATAAATTTAAAAAATTTAAACCCAAAAAAAAAAACATATAGGTATAATAGACTAGTCCGGGGTACCCAAATAGTAGTAGCAAAATTGATATCCCAACCAAAAACCTACAAAATAGGAAACCTAAAGAAAACGAAGACAATAGCACAACAAGTTCTGTTCTTTTGTAGTTTTCCCGGGTATAATCGCCGGACCCGGGCCCTTTGACCCCTGTCGAGGAGTGCCCTCAGACCTAAGTTTCCCAAATGAAGGAGAAACAAGTACCTCATCGTCTTCGGGGGACCAAATGTCTCCGGGCCTACCCCTATTCCCCCCCCCCTTTGGATTTTCGAAAGGAAAAACCCGGGCACCTTAAAGCCCCAAAACCCCCCCGGGCCACATTGGGGCTCGAAGGGTGTGGCAGCGTACAGCAGAAAGACAAATGTAAAGAGGTAAAAACCCAAACAAGCACAAAAGGCTCCTTTTTGAGCTACCCCCCAGCTTTGCGTGAAGGGCCGAGGCTGGGAAGCTCAAAATGCCTTTTGGGCTGTGTGAAAATTTATCGCTACTACAACACTTGTCCTTTTGTAAAACTCCTTCAGCACAGCAGTGATTGACAAAGGAACCAGCAACAAGAAGAGGACCCCCCCAAAAAGGCTTAAGTTATCTTTCATGGCAATTTTCAGTCAAAAAAGAAAAAACGGAAGAATTGGGACCCACTTTAGGGACAAAATTTTGGGGATTGGCTTCCATGATGGAGGTGATAAGGGGAAATATACCACGGGAAAGAGGTGGAAAAGAGCTTTTTTAGGCTATACATCTCCGTTTTTTTTATTTATAAAATAAACCCCAACCTCATTTTGATATTTTATTTGCACTTATGAGGGAAAAAAAAAAAAATACCTAAAAATGGGCATCCCTTTTACACATACATTTTTCGATTTGTGTGTTTTTTCAAAACGCAACAAAAGGCAAAAGGGGGCCCCCTATTTCACGAACACTATTTTTTTCAAACTTACTCCTTAATTACGCTCCAAATTTTCAACTTTAAAAATTTTTTGTATGCCCCTTAGGGGGGTGTTTTGAGCTTCCCTGACCTTCACTTCGGGGTTTATCCACAGCAAAATCAAATAGTTTTTCTGGCGGAAACCCCACGGAAACTAACGTGACCAGAGGCGCGTCCCCTCACCCTCCTTTTACTGACCTAAACCCAAGGAAAAACATCGACTAATTATAAATTTTTTTAAATTTAAATTTAAAAAAAATTAGCTGTGTACATAATTTTTTTAAAAAAAAGTTATATCTTTAGCGAGAAAAAGCATGGAAAAATTCCGGGGATTTTGTTTTATATTTCTGTAAACCCTTAACAATGACTAAAAAAAAGATTTTCGTAAAGCCTTTTCTTTGGAAAAGGGATTCTTAAATTATTCACTAAACCAAGAACATTTAACCCAAAAAATACTTTCCCCTTTAAAATGTGCGAATATAATGGTTTTTTGTGTGTGGGGTGTGTGTTTGTGTGTGTGTGTGTGTGTTTTTTGTGTGTGTGTGTGTCTGTGTTTGGTGTGTGTGTGGGTGTGTGTGTGGGGGTGTGTGGTTGTTGTGTCCCGTGTGTGTGTGTGTGGGGTGTGTGTGTGTGTGTGTGTGTGTTTGTGTATTTTTGTTTTTTGGGGTTTTTTGCGGGGGTGTGTGTGTCGTGTCTGTGCGTTTTGTGTGTGTGTGTGTGTGTGTGTGTGTGGTGTGTGGGGGTGTGGTTGTGTGGGGTGGTGTGTGGGCTGTGTTTGTCCCGGTCTTTTTGGGGGTCTTGGTTTTGTTGTGTGTGTGTGTGTGTGTGTGTGTGGTTTGGGTGTGTGTGTGTGGTGTGTCTGGGGTGTGTGTCTGTGTGGGGGGGGTGTGTTTTGTGTGTGTCTGGTGTGTCCCCGTGTGGTGTGTGTTGTGTGTGTGTGGGGGTGTGGTTGGGGTGTGTGGTTTTGGGGTGTGTGAGTGTGTGCCTGTGGGGGTTTTGTTTGTGTGTGGTGTGTGTGGTTGTGTGTGTTGGTTTTGTGTGGTGTGTGTGCGTTGTGTGTGTGTGTTTTGGTGTGTGGTTTTTGTGTCTGTGCTGTGTGGTTTTGTGTGTGTGGGGTGGTGTGTGTGTTGTGTGTGTGTGTGGTGGTTTTGTGGTGTGTGTCCCTTTTGTGTGTGTGTGTGTGGTGGGGTCCCGTGTTGTGTTGTGTGGGGTGTGTGTGTGTGTTGTGTGTGTGTTCCCGTGTGTGTGTGTCTGTTTGTGGGGTTTGTGTGTGTGTGTTTTTGGGCTGTGGTGTGTGTCTGTGTGTGTTGTCCCGTGTTTGTGTGTGTGGTGTGTGTGTGTGTGTGTTCCCGGGGTTTTGTGTGTGTGTGTGGGGGGTGTTTTGTGTGGGGTGTGAAAATCACCTAGTTTTTTGGGGGCAGGGGGCGAGTCCCCAAACTCCCGGCCCCGCCCCCTTTTACTGGGGCCCCCTACTAGGGCCCCTCTCCCTAACCAAAGACTTTTTCGTACCCTGCTTAAAAACATGTATGGATCCTGCCCCACTACAAACCTTCCCCAAAATATTCCCCTTCGTGACTACTCTGTGGCTGAAGAAATACTTCCTAACACCCCTATGATTCCTGTGTCTTCAGTTTCCAACTGTGTCCCCGTGTTGCTGTGCCAGTCTCGGGAAACACCTGTCTTTGTCCCCCTTTGTAAATTTCCTCTCATATTTTGTAATCGTTTACAGTCCCCCCTATCTCCCTGTCCTCCAGTGCGCTTTTGATTTCCCTTAACCTCTCATCATAGACATACCTCTTAACTCTGGGACTATCTTGTTGCAAATCTTTTGACTTTCTCTAGTTTTCTTTACACTTGGCTAGTGTGGGTTCCAAACTGGTGCCGCATACTCCAATAAGGGCCAAACGAACAGTGTACGGGGGGCCTGAACGATTCCTATTAAATTGGGAATGCGTTCATTTTGGGGGGGCCGCCCATAGCGAGCAGTTTTTTTATTGAGTGCGCTTCAATGTGCCTGGTTTAACTCACCCCAAGATCTTTTTCCTTGATTGATGTTTGTAGTCCTCGGGCCCCCTAGACTGACTCCGTCCTGGGGCCCTTCCTTTCCCTTCCCCAAAACCTATAAAATTTCACTTGGTGGTTTTGAACTCCGGACCCATTGCGGACCAGGTCTGCAGCCGGGTCCAGATCCCTTTGAGTTCTGCCTGGTTTTCGATCGAGTGAATTTTTCTCATCAACTTCACTCATCCAAACAGGGACACCTCGGAGTTTTTTCCTTCCGTATGTCCGCCCAAAAAAAAAAGCACGGGTTCCTAGACTGACCCCGGGGCCCCCCCCTGGTCACAGGTGCCCACTCTGAACCTCACCACTACCATTACTCGCTGCGCTTCCGACAAAATCCCTACCTTTGCATTGCCTTCCCTTTATCCCGCTTGGTCCCCCATTTTTTTGGCACTAATCCTTGTGGGGTACTGGGGTCAAACCCTTCTTGCAGCCCAAAGAAAATGCAACCCCCCACCCACCCCCTCTCTCTTTTCTACGTGCCCCTGTCATAGAACTCCATAGGTTTGTGACACAGTTTTTTCCCCTCTCAAAACCCAAAGTTGCTGGGGGATAACATTCCTTTCTAGATGTTCCACCATTCTTCTCCTGACAATCTTTTCCAGATTTTGCATGCATACAGCATGACACTGGCTTAGTTTATGCTTCATTCTGCTCCTTTTTTAAAAATTTGGGACCACATTTGCTGTCTTCCACCTCAGGCAACTCCCTGTTTCGATAGATGTATTAAAAAATTGTTTTGTTGGGGGTACACATAGCACCTCTGCTCCCCTTCAGGACCCTGGGGAGATTTTCGGGCCCCCTTTTCCCTTTGAGGTATCACTCACTCAAAAGCCTCTTCATTTCCCCTCGGTTGTGTGTACTTGTCCACACAGGGTGGTTTTACCCCACCTCTCCGCTTTCTGGAGCCCCTTCGTTCCCCTCTGTAAACATTCTTTAATCTCTTGAGTTCCTCACATACTTCACGTCTTTCTTGTTGTCTCCCCCCTTTCCCTTTCCCTTTAGCCTGATTACCTGTCCTTGAGGGTTTTTTCTTCGATGGGCTGTATAACAGCTTTGGGTCAGTTTTGGGGCTTTTTGCTGCTAGCGTTTTCATATTGACGCTGGGTCCCCTTCTTACTGTCAATTCTTTTCGGGCTCTACATGCTCTCCTTATTCTCCGGGGGTCCTTTCCCTTCTATATTTTTTTCCATTCCCTAGCAACATTTGGTTTTTGCCTCCTTGCATCTTTGGGTGAACCAGGGCCACCTGGTTTTTTCTTTTTTCCTGTTACCCTTTTTATACAAACCTCTCCCAGCCTCCTTGCACTTGTTGCTCATTTTCCATCATCCTTTAAACGTTTCCCCCCTGCCAGTTCTCTGTCCCACTAACCCATTCAGGAAGTTCCTCATTCCTGGGTAGCCCCCCTTTCCGAAGTTTGGTTTTCATTTGTCCTCCCCTTCCTGCTTCCCCCCCACTGTAGCTCTTTTGTATTCGAAGCTCAAAACCACATATCGCTGGCCCCAAGGGGTTTTTCATAGTGTGTCCCAACACTGCACTACTAAGGTGAATACTAATCCAGCCTTGCGTTTCTCCTCTCCCTCCTCTTGTATGCCCTTACGTGTTGGACATGAAGTTTTCCAGTACCACCCCCATCACTTAGCCCTCCATGATTTTGGCCCCCATTGGCTCCAGTTCTACCATTCATCTCCTTGTGTTAAAGTCACCAATGATCGAGCTTTGTCCTGCATGCAAGGGCTCTTCTGGCCACTGCAGCCATGTGTCAAACCATCGCCTATTGCTCTCGTCAAAACCTTCCCTTTGGCCTCCTGCTGTTTTGGTGGGTTATACATCACTGCAATTATCCCGGGGGACCACCAATGAAGCTTTCCCGCTATGTAATGACTTTCTTCTCCCTGTTCCCCCCTTTCCCCCCCACTCATCAAAATTCCATCAGTGTTTGATCACAATCCCACTCCTCCACCCCCCCCTGTTCCTTCTGTTTTTTTCTCGGGACTTACCCGCGGGGAAAATGGCCTGTTACATACCTGTAACTTGGTTTCTGTGATCGCTATAAGTCGGGATGCCCTTTGACTTTTTCTCCACTCCTCCCACTTTTTGTTTCCTTTAGCGTTTGTGTACCATACCTTCATTTCCCTTTTTCCAACGCTGTGGTTTGGGGGGCCGGGGGTGGAGACCGGAAACATACTGGGGGTTTCTTGGTTGGGGGTTGGGGGAAGCTGTGGGTATGGATTGTATTGTTTGTTGGATGGTGTGATAGGTTTTTGGGGTTCTGAATATTGGTGTGTGCTTGCCCTTGCTGTCTGTTTTTGCTCTGACTGACCTTGCTGGTTCCATCCTTTTCTCCTTTTTCCTCTCCTTTCGCTTTTTTTTCCCCCTCCCCACTCTGTCTCCTGTTCGGGTTCCCGTCTCTGTCTAGGAACACCTTGTACTCTTCCGAGCTTTTTTAAAAAGTGGTTTCTCTTGGAGGATCCTGTTCCGCACTGCTTCTGTCCCCGAGAATCACTTACGGTCGGTTTCTCCCCTTCAATACCCCCCTATTCCTGAAAATTTTCAATTTTCCCTCCATGTCTTCTCCCCCTATTTCCGTGATAATTTTCTCAATCCCTTTCTTTCTTCTCCCTTTTCAGTGTGTGTCCTTTCCTTCTCTTCTCCCGAAGCCCCCTGGATAATCACTGATTTTTCCCTTTTCCCCCTCCCATTGCCCCCCCTCTTGACCCGTTCCTGTCTGTATGTGGTCATTTTCTTTCCCCTTATTTTTCCATTGGCTCTTTGGTAGCAGGGTTTTTGGGCCCGCATTTAAACCACTCCCTCTCCACGCACCCATCGACTTCCCCTTTCCCCTCCCTGGCCCTTCTTTGCAGGGTGATATGACCTTTGCATAATTCATATCTCCTTCCCTTTTGTTCACCTCTCAGCTTCGTATGGTATTCTTCTCTGGTTACTACCCCCCGAGACTTGCTTCACCTGTTTCCTCAAATTCAGGCCTTTACCCCGGGTACTGCGTTTTTGACTTTTGCCTCCCAATTCTTCGTCTCCTTCTCCAAACCCCTTTTCCCCTTTCACAGAAGCCTTTTTTTTCCATTTTTTCAGAAACTCTTCTAATTTTCTCTCCCTTTTTTGCTCAAACCTTTTCCCCTGTTCCCCCCATCCATTCCCCCTACCCTACCATTGTCACTGATCCCGATTCCTGCGAGTCCCCACCATTTTTTTTTTTTTGTAAAGAGAAAAGAAAAAAAACAAAAAGGGGGAGAAGTGAGAGAGAGGGGAAAGAAGGGAGCCTAGGGGGGGAAAAGAAGGTTTAAAAGGGGAGAAAGTAAAGGGGAAAAAGGTAAGAAGGGGGGGGGGTGACAAGGGGAAAAGAAAGAGAGAAAGAAGAGGAAGAGAAAGGGAGAAGAGGGAAAGAAAGTGAAGGAAGGGGAAAAGGGAGAGACAGAGAGAGAGAGACAAGAGAGAGAGAAGAGAGAGAGAAAGAGAGAGGAGAGAGGAGAGAGAGAGAGGGAGAGAGGAGAAAAGAGAGGGAATAGAGGAGGGAGAGAGATGGGGGGGGAAAGGAAGGGTTATATTCACTTTACAGGGAAAGGGGAAATCCTGTAATTATGGTTTTTTGTGGTGTGTGTGTTGTGTGTTTTGGGGTGTGGGGTGTGGGGTGGTTTGGTGTGTGTGGTGTGTTTGGTGTTGTGGGGGTGTGGTGTGGTGTGCTACAGCTATCAATTGCCTAACCAGAGTTTTCCACCAACGGTGTGGATATGTTTATGTAAATAGTCCTTATTTCTCACGATCACTACATATGTATTTAAATGTACCCAATCCTTGGTTCCCACGTACTCTTATCGTTTAAAATTACGTTCAAAAATAAATAACTAGGCTTTGCCTACAGGCCCCCTACCCCAAATTCTATTTAAAAACCAGTAAATGCTGCTTTTTCTAATTCGAACCGGGGAGTGACCCCCCCCCAAATTCCAGCTAGAACAGGTACTATTGCCCCCCTGCAACTCAAACTAAGGGGAATATTAAATTTCGGTGGGAGGCAGTAACATTGCGGTCTGTCCGTCCCCAAAGTTGAAGTTTGTTCTTCTCCCGGGAATTTTTTCCACAACTTCCTGTATGCACTAATCTCTACCTCTTCTAATTTTTTTTACTCACGCACGTATTTACAGACACATCTAACATATCTCTATCTCCCTGGTCTTGTGTCGCACTTATTTTTCAAATACTCCACTGCGTTATTATGGCACACTATTTAGGCCCCGACACAACCTTCAAAACCCTTTCCCAAAGGGCCCCCTAACACCAGCCCAAAAACCTTTGTTTTCTTTTTTGTATCACTTATATTTTCCTTTTTTTTTGGGCTTAAGTGATTATAGCCCTTAGCGTGCAACACCTATATCCCACACTCTAATTCCCTTTCGGGAAGTCAGAAATTAACCCCAAAAAACAGCTCAAAACCGCGTGACCCTCCCCAAGTGTGTGTGTGGTGTGTGTGTGTGGGGTGTGGGGTTTTTGTGTTTTGTGTTGTGTTTGGTGTGTGGGGTTTGTGTGTTTGTGTGTGGTGTTGGTGTTGTGTGTGTTTTTGTGTGTCTGTGTGTGTGTGTGTTGTGTGGTGTGTTGTGTGTGTTGTGAGTGGTTCCGTGTACATTGGGGTTCGCACGTGGGTTAGGTAAAATACCCTAGGCTGGGTTTTACTATAAAAACAGATAAGGGGGTTGTGCCCTTTCAGCCTGGCCCCCCTTGCCACACCCTAACACTGCTGACTGGCTGGCCGCCCCCGTACCCATAAGGGGCTTTGAAAATCCCGGGCAGCGCAATATGAGTTTAGATATGACCACAAGACTTTTTTTCGTTGACCCAAAGGGACCGGTTTTTGTAACTGGGGTTAACACTGAGAGCCGGGGACGCAAACGATGTCGTCCCGACATACAACTAATACAAACAGAGAGGCAGTTAAAAGGCTTTGGCTGTTCTATACAATGTCAAAGTAAAACA
>NW_026475430.1:0-14311 GCF_026875155.1 Cherax quadricarinatus
GGAAAGGACCTTTAAACCAAGTGAGAGAGTAATTGTGGTAGGGGACTGAATGCTAAAGTAGGAGAAACTTTTAGAGGGGGTTTGTGGTAGGTAAGTTTGGGGTGCCAGGTGAAAATGATAATGGGAAGCCCCTTTGATTGAACTTTGTATAGAAAGGTTTAGTTATAGGTAATACATTTTTTTAAAGAAAAAGAGGATAAATAAGTATACACGATATGATGTGGGCGAAATGACGTGTTTGTTGGATTATGTATTGGTAGAATAAAAGATGTTGAGTAGACTTCGGATGTACATGTTTATAGAGGGGCCACAGATATATCAGATCACTTTCTAGTTGTAGCTACACTGAGGTAAAAGGTAGATGGGATACAAGGAGAATAGAAGCATCAGGGAGAGATAGGTGAAGGTTTATAAAACAAAAAAGAGGAGGCAGTTAGGGTAGATATAAACAGCTATTGGAGGATAGATGGGCTAATGAGAGCATAGGCAATGGGGTCGAAGAGGTAGGGGGAGGTTTAAAAATGTAGTGTTAGAGTGTTCAGCAGAAGTTTGTGGTTACAGGAAAGTGGGTGCAGGAGGGAAGGGGAGCGATTGGTGGAATGATGGATGTAAAGAGAGTAGTAAGGGAGAAAAAGTTAGCATATGAGAAGTTTTTAAAAAAGTAGAAGTGATGCAAGGAGGGAAGAGTATATGGAGAAAAAGAGAGAAGTTAAGAGAGTGGTGAAGCAATGTAAAAAGAGAGCAAATGAGAAAAGGTGGGTGAGATGTTATCAACAAATTTTGTTGGAAACAAGAAAAAGTTTTGGAGTGAGATTAACAAGTTAAAAAGCCTAGAGAACAAATGGATTTGTCAGTTAAAAATAGGAGAGGAGAGTTATTAAATGGAGAGTTAGAGGTATTGGGAAGATGGAAGGAATATTTTGAGGAATTGTTAAATGTTGATGAAGATAGGGAAGCTGTGATTTCGTGTATAGGGCAAGGAGGAATAACATCTTGTAGGAGTGAGGAAGAGCCAGTTGTGAGTGTGGGGGAAGTTCGTGAGGCAGTAGGTAAAATGGGAAAAGGGGGTAAGGCAGCCGGGATTGATGGGATTAAAGATAGAAATGTTAAAAGCAGGTGGGGATATAGTTTTGGAGTGGTTGGTGCAATTATTTAATAAATGTATGGAAGAGGGTAAGGTACCTAGGGATTGGCAGAGAGCCTGCATAGTTCCTTTTTATAAAGGCAAAGGGATAAAAGAGAGTGCAAAAATTATAGGGGGATAAGTTGTTGAGTGTTTCCTGGTTTAAAAAGTATGGTAGAGTTATAATTGAAAGAATTAAGAGTAAGACGGGAATAGGATAGCAGAAAGAACAAGGAGGCTTTAGGAAAGGTAGGGGTGTGTGGACCAGGGTTTACAGTGAAACATATAAGTGAACAGTATTTAGATAAGGCTAAAGAGGTCTTTGTGGCATTTATGGATTTGGAAAAGGCGTATGACAGGGTGGATAGGGGGGGCAATGTGGCGATGTTGCAAGTGTATGGTGTAGGAGGTAGGTTACTGAAAGCAGTGAAGAGTTTTTACGAGGATAGTGAGGCTCAAGTTGGGAGTATGTAGGAAAGGGGGAAATTTTTTTCCCCATTTAAAAGTAGGCCTTAGACAAGGATGTGTGATGTCACCGTGGTTGTTTAATATATTTATAGATGGGGTTGTAAGAGAAGTAAATGCGAGGGTCTTGCAAGAGGCGTGGAGTTAAAAGATAAAGAATCACACCAAAGTGGGAGTTGTCACAGCTGCTCTTTGCTGATGACACTGTGCTTGGGAGATTCTGAAAGAGAAGTTGCAGAGATTGGTGGATGAATTTGGTAGGGTGTGCAAAAGAAGAAAATTAAAGGTGAATAAAAGGAAGAGTAAGGTTATGAGGATAACAAAAAGATTAGGTGATGAAAGATTGAATATCAGATTGGAAGGAGAGAGTTTTGGAGGAGGTGAACGTATTCAGATTTTTTTTTTTTTGGGAGTGGACGTGTCAGCGGATGGTCTATGAAAGATGAGGTGAATCATAGAATTGATGAGGAAAAGAGTGAGTGGTGCACTTAGGAGTCTGTGGAGACAAAGAACTTTGTCCTTGGAGGCAAAGAGGGGAATGTATGAGAGTTTAGTTTTACCAACGTCTTATATGGTGTGAAGCGTGGGTGATGAAAAGTTGCAGCGAGGAGAAGGCTGGGGGCAGTGGAGATGTCATGTTTTGAGGGCAATGTGTGGTGTGAATATAATGCAGAGAATTCGTAGTTTGGAAGTTAGGAGGAGGTGCGGGATTACCAAAACTGTTGTCCAGAGGGTGAGGAAGGGTGTTGAGGTGGTTCGGACATGTAGAGAGAATGGAGCGAAACAGAATGACTTCAAGGTGTATCAGTCTGTAGTGGAAGGAAGGCGGGGTAGGGGTCGGCCTAAAGGAAGGGTTGGAGGGAGGGGGTAAAGGAGGTTTTGTGTGCGAGGGGCTTGGACTTCCAGCAGGCCATGCGTGAGCGTGTTTTATAGGAGTGAATGAGACAAATGGTTTTTAATACTTGACGTGCTGTTGGAGTGTGAGCAAAGTAACATTTATGAAGGGATTCAGGGAAACCGGCAGGCCGGACTTGAGTCCTGGAATGGGAAGTACAGTGCCTGCATCTGAAGGAGGGGTGTTAATGTTGCAGTTTAAAAACTGTAGTGTAAAGCACCCTTCTGGCAAGACAGTGATGGAGTGAATGATGGTGAAAGTTTTTCTTTTTGGGCCACCCTGCCTTGGTGGGAATCGGCGGTGTGATAATAAAAAAAAAATAAAATATATTCTTGTTTTTTTTTTTTAGGTTTTGGGTCCCAGAAATTGGGAAAGTGTATTCCAGGTCTTTTTTATATTCTCATCTTGTGTCAGTGAATATGTGGAGTAGTTATAGTTGTTTGGCTTCTATATTACTTTGGTGAGGACTGATGAATAGTGTTTAAGACATCTTTGTGTATTAAGCCTGTCTATAATGCCTTTCATATATGGTGTTTCTTATCAAAGGATTTCAGAATGCTTGTGGTTAGCCCATGGCAACCGAGCCGTTTAGTTGTGATCTGTTTCGTTTTTAGGACAATGTGTATAGTCTAAGTAATGTGTTAAGAAAAATATCTGTCAATATCATTACCATGGGCTCCTTGGAGAATTCTGTAGGCCAGTCAACCTTTCCCTAGGTCTGCTGTGGAACTTCTTATTGAGGCCCGTCATGAGTCTAAAAGAAACTTTGTTGTATTCCAGTGGTGAGTTTACTGATGTTTGTTAATCGGCGTGGGGTGTGGTCTGTAGTGATGTCTGTGATTATCCTGATTTAAGGGGGGGGGGGGGGGGAACTAGTATATTGGTCCATCGTTTAGTCTATTATGGTTGCACTTGTCTCAGTCCAGCCCTGGTTGGTTTAGTTTTTGTTGGTATGAGAAATGTGTTGTTCATATTGTTGATGAAATCAGTTACAGACTGATCATCTGGTAGGCAAAGAGTTTGATATTGACGTCATCGGCTAAGAGGAAAGTCGTGCTTGTTCATTTGTCTGTTTGTATTAGTGCCTTTAATTTCTCATGAAATTTGAGTGTTTGTGTGGGGTATCCGGTAAATGGCACGATTTTTCTAGGGTCCTTAGGCTTTTTACAGTAATTAGCAAAAATGTATTCACCATTTTCATCATAAAGAAGTGGTGCTAATACAAGATAAAAGTTGGCTAGGAGGAATAGATTGAATACCACCCCGAACTTGGTATGGTCTCAGTTGTGGATTGCTGTGTATCCTTGGTCGTGGGTAGATATCTATTTGTCCTGCTTAAGCCCGGTTCAGTAGAATTAATGCAGGAGAAGGTGTTGTTTTAGTGACTCAAGGAGTGCCAGGCCAGGTCATCATAGTGTTTGCTTAAGGACCTGATTATGGTTGTGTTAAGAACTAATCGACTTTGAGTGTATTTAGGATAATGCTGGCTTGTGTTTTGCTGTGTAATAAAGGCAGTTACTTTCCAATAAAAATAAAAAAGGTTTTGATTGGGTGTTGATTATGGAGGTTCAGATCAGGGGTCAACTGATCATTCATTGTTTAGGTTTAAATAGCGGTATTTATATCCTGTATTGTGTGGTAAGTTCTAATACTGTATCTGTATTAGTTAGTGGGGAAGTTTGGACAATGTATATAGTAAAGCCTTTGGTCATGTAGATTAGTATAGTCACAAATAAACAGAATGAAGTTGATTTTGTCTGTGTTAATTGTGCTGGAATGAGCTAAAGTACAATAGATATAAACTAATACTTTAAAAATTACAATTAAAATAGCAACAGACTCAATCTTGTAATTGCACTAACGGGTCTAATATAATGAATTTGGTGTTGTCTATGTATTGAGCTAGAATTAGTTAAAGTAAACTGGGTTTAAAAAACTAATAAAATTAAAAATACAAATTAGAATGGACAACTCTCTCTATTGCAATTACCTAAGGTCAATAAAAATTGTTAACAACAACAAGGGGTAAAACAGATTGAAATTGACATTAAAAACACAAATTGAAGTAGCAAAAAAAAAAAAAAATAAAAAATGGCAATGACTTGGTTTAATAGTTGTGATGGTAGACGGTACACGGTACACAGGGTAAAAGGTACAAAGGATAATATAAAGTTGGGTTGAAATACAAACTTGAAATTTTTGGAAAACAAATTTTTAAAATATAAAATGATGATTAATTACAAAAAAAAATGTACGGTAGTAAATATGGTGTTTTAAAAAATTTTTTTGGAACAAAAGATTCAAAAAATTAAAAAAAAAAGCGGAAAAAAAAAAAATGTTTTTTTCAATATTAAAATTTTAAGAAGAGTTTTTTGGATTATATTGCACTAGTATTATAATAGAGCTTTTTTGGCATACAAGGTTTTTATTTTGGGTTTTCCCTTATTTCTTGGAGGGAAAGGGTTTTCTCCTACAGTTCTGTGTGGGGTACTTTTACTTAAGGGCCTTTTTTGTCTGGGGGTAATACTTACATCATGGCGATCATCTTGAGTGCTCTGATACCCTTTCCCCACCCCTCTTCACAGGTTATGAAAATATATAAAAATTTTAAAACTGTTTTTCTCAATAGTAGTAAGAATAACAATCAACCCTCCATTTTAAAACAAATCTACACACCCCATGCCTGTGCTCCACATGGTGGTTGCAACAACTTTGTCCTTCCTCTTCCTGAATAACTTGGGCTAACCCAGTTTTTGGACACATTTTAGTCACCCTGGGTATGGTGGCCAAAACTTAAATTAAAAAACTCACCCCGGGACACACATGATGCCCCAAAAGATAGGAGAAGGACCCAAGATCCTCCAGGTTGAAGGTCACCCCAAAGGAGAGAGAGACAGAAGGGAGAGAGGAGAAGCCTGGCTAAGCCCCTCCCACCAAAACAAAAGACGTTCCCAAGCACATTTCCCAGTTCCCACAATTCTACCACCTCTTAATTTTACTTTTACAAAAAGAAAATAAAACTTTTAAAAACTACTTATTTAAATTGTGTGTTTATGTGTCTAAGTTAACCTTTATATTGAAAAAAAGGTTTTGCCCCCGCTCCCTCTCAGTCAAAAGGTTATCATTCCTTTGACATTTAAGAAAAGCCCCCATCAATTCAATTAATTGGGTATTCCGAGAAAACTGTTACTTAAAAATACTGTTGGTCCTTCCCCCATAACACCCCCACCTCCAAACCCCCCAAAAAGTCTCCAAAAGCTAGCCGTGTCCCTCGGAAGGCTATAAAAATATATTGCTTAAGTCTAAGGCGGTAAACAGACTCTAAAATGCACATATTTCCTGCCCCCATAACTACTTTTCACTTTTACTGTTATTTACAAAAATTTTGCAGAATTTTTTAAAAAAGCTTTTTTAACCAACCCATATACTCAAGGGTGTAACATTTACAATTTTATGGCTTTTAAACAAAAACAATTACAACAAATTTGCACAAAATGCCCACTGTAAACCCCCCGCACCAAACGGGCCCCGTCCTCTGAAAAGGTAACCCCACAAGCAAACTGTACCCCGGGGGTGGCATTTTCCTGATCGGAGACAAAGGTAGACCCAAACCCAGACATCAGGTTACCCAGGCAGGAAACTTCCAAAACAGTCAAGGTGCTTCCTTGGTTGCCAAACCCAAAACTGAGATTTCCAGTCAACACTCCCGATCCTTAACATGGTCGGGGCACTCAACCCCATCTTCCGGGGTCTCACTCCACACAGATCCTCCAAATTTATGAAGAGGGGCGACAAGAATATGGAGGGGGTCCAGGGGACCAAAAGAAAAACCCCTGGGCCGTTTTGTTATAAGCACACCAAAAAAAACATCCCTTTCCTGAACCTCATGTTACCGAAGGGTTTGTCAACCACGCCTCAACTAAATTTTACGTACACCCTGACCCTCGTCACACTTTTGGCTCTGACTCGACCCCTTCACAGTCAGATGGCTGGTTGGGTACTCGGCTCGCAGAGTTCACCCTGCAAAAACAAAAAGGTCAGCACAAGAAAAAACCTAGTACAAAGTACGCCCCATGATTACATGAAACATCTAGAGAGAGCATCAGCAACCAATTCTCTGAGCCTTTTTATATTGACTTCCAAAAAAAAAGGCTGTGGGAACAAACCCATTTTAAATCTGATTTTATACTATACACAGGAAAACAGATGAAGAGATCCTGAGCAGTACAAATTTGAATAGCCACCCCAAAATAAAATTTTTTTCCTTGGAAAATTTTGACATTTAAACTTAGAAGGTTGTTCATAGATGTAACATTCTGCAACTCTCGCAGTAAAACAAAACACAAAGACATCTCTTTGCACCCAGGTTGGAACATCAATTTTTTACACAAAAACCATCACGTTCCAACCCACACCAAATTTTAAGCACACAATGAACACAATTTCATTACACACTTTAAAAAAGGGTTTCTGGAACACGGCCTGAAATCCTCTTCCTGCCCTAGTTTTAGTTTTTTTAAAAAATGTTGCTCTTTTAGGCATAAGTATCAATTTTCTAATCCTGTAAACCTTAGTTGTTAAACATTTTGTGGTGTCGTTTTATGCCCGGGGTCCCATCAAATTTGGAACCAGAAGCATGGGAATCCCACTGACTCTCACAAAGCACTCAAACGGTGTTGGAAAGAATTTCACTTCTTCCCCCATCTCCAAAATTTTTCATACGATTTCCCACAAAAAAATTGTTGAATTGCTCACTTTCCTTAACAATTTTTTCTTGAGTTTCAATTTTTCCCCCATTACTGAACCCCAAAACTTTTATAAATTTCCCAAAGGGTGGCTGAGCCAACCCCAAACTTTTTTTCTCTTTAAAACCCCAAGCTGTTTTCCCCCAAAATCTTTTCACACATTTTTTAATTCTTAATCGTTTTTGGTATTTCATACAGATTATTGTTTTGCAGCCCTTTCCTTTCCCCTTAAAAAATGGGTCTTCTGAATTTTTGACACAACTTTCAAACCCTTTGCCCGGGTTTACTGTGTAATTTTCCATTTTTTTTTCTGCTCAGGGGTGTGGGTTTTTTTTCAACCCCTGGGGAATTCCCCCAAAACATTTTTCAGTCACAGCAACATGCCATAAGATTTTCACATAATTGGCTCCATATCAGACTTCCTCTCCACCTCCAAGTATCATGGCCCCACTTATGGTCCCACATCATCATCCTGGTTGGTTGATGACACTTCACGGGTCCCTCCACCTCATACGAGCCAAAACGTATCTGAAACTGAGAAAAAGCCCGAGGGGGAGCATCACATCCCCCCAAGCCAATAGCTCAGAAAATTCCAGAGTGTTCCCCACTCGCAAATAAAAAGAAAGGGACCTCTCATCCCAGTTGTTAGTATTGTCTATACCATGGCTTGCATCATTTTCTTGGGGGTTTTTTTATGTAATTTCTCATTTCCCCTTTAGATGGAAGGTGATCACATTTTAACACTGAGGGGCCATTTTTAGTCCTTCCCAAAACATTTCTAAAAAACTTTTAGGTAAATTAGGCCCCTTGATCTTTTGTACCTCCCGAGGAAACCAACCTGGAAAAGAACTTCATCAAAGCCCTTAAGACCACCGAGCTGTTACTTGCGTAGAGGGGGATTGCTTCTGGGTACCTGGTAGTGGGGCAAATTTTTGTTAGAAAAATTATTTCCCCTTTGGTCCTTGGGGTGGGCCCAACGACATCCCCCTACCAACTTGCTGAGGGTTCCCTGGTGCTGAAATTGGCTGAAGGGGACAGGTTTAATGCTTTGATGGTTTCCCTTTTTTTGGCAGGTATGACAGGTTTATATAATCCCCCACCCTCTTCCCCCCAGCCGAGGCCAAAGAAGTGCCGGAAACCCTGGATCTGTTTTAGCAATACCTGGTGTCCACCTAGAGGTGTGTCATGCACAAGCAAAAAAAATGGTTTCTATAAAGGGTTTAGGCACCACGACCGGTGCAAAAACTTGGTCTCCTTTTTCTGGACGCAACCGAAGGGGCCTTCTTCATGGGTATCCTTTCCCGAAAAAAAGAAGCATTTATTTAAATTAAAAATTTTTTCCTCAGCACATGAGGGCCCGATGACTTAAGTGTGTCCCCACCCCCCGTGCAGCAATTAATGCATCATAGTAGGGCCCATCTCCCTCACACTACTTCCTTGATCTCTGCATATAGGCTCAATCGGGGGTGGTATCCTTTTTTTTAGTTGATGCAGTTCAACCTCAGAAAAATAGAGTTTTCCCAAACCCAAGTCCTCACCATCCCCATGAAAATTTTAAAAGGATTTCCCTTGGTATCCTGGGCACGAGCTACTTTTGTGATGGCAAACCCAAAAGGGAAAAGGTCGGCAAAGGGGCTCCCAGCCTTTTTCTCCCCAAAATTTGGGGCCCCCCGGGTTCCCCCATACTTTTGGGTTTTTCACTGTCTTAAAAAAAGCCCCTCACATTATTTCCCCCAATAAGGGTCGACCCTTCGAAGGGAATTTCATCTGAGATACCTACAGGGGGATAGCCAACTTTGGGATGTAAAACTACCCATAATTTGGTACCGGTGTCCTTATGGTTGAAAAACCCCAATACCCTTCAACAATAATCTACCCCAAAGGTTTTTTGACACTGGTACACTCCGCACGTAGCAAAGAGTAGGGGTACAAAACCATCTCCAAGGACAAAAGTTCTCAACTCTGCCCACATTTTTTTGCAAACCCAAAGTGGACCCACTAGAAAATATACCCATCCTGGGGTTTTAGATCCAAAGGTTCCCCTCACCTTTTTCCTTTTGACCAAGCAGGCAACTGGATGTATCTCTGGGTTAGATCCTCTGGGGGGGTTCCCCTTTCTATCCCGCCACCTTGAAGCAAAACTTTTGGGTGTGTCCAGTTTTGTTACAGTAATAACAGTAAAACTCTTTAAAAGGTATTTTTTACCATTTGGTGTAGGACTGGGACGTTTACTCGAGGATCTAAACACTGATTTTCTAAGTAAACTTTGAACTCCAGTGACTTAAAACCCTTTTCCTCTATTTTAAGAGGGCACCTCAGCCCCATTTGTCCCTAAAAAATTCTTGTCCCACTTACCTTTTTACCATAGGATTGGGAAAAAAGGTTTTTGAATGAGTGGGGAAATTTTCAGGGGCAGACTGTTTTTACTTACCAATTCCCTGCAGCCCCGAATCGGTCACCTAGATCCAGGCTTTGAAAAATTATCTGGTTTTTTTTTCCTCCAAATTTCTCTGAGGTCAACAGGGTTGTATTGTAAATTCCTCATGAACCCTTAGATCTACTAATTTGTTATAGTCTTTTTTAAATCCTTTTGAAAAAACCCATTTCTTTAAAAAAGGGAAAAGTTTTCCCCATTTCCCCAAACTAGTTAAGGCTGCCCATCCCGAAAATTTTTTTTTTTCTGAAAATTTTGTCTATATTTTCAGGTATCATTTGGTAGGCAAGCAATACTTCCCTCTTTAAATCTTTTCATAAACAGAAAAATCTTGCCCCTCCAGGTTTTCTACCTCTGGAATCCTTTACCCACAATTGTGTGCAAACTGGGTAGCCCCCTTTTGTTTGGGCCATCCTTGCTCAAAACAGTCTTCTCAAAAAAAAAAAAAATCCTATCTGGGTCATTCTCTGTAAACTTTGGACAAAATTTGCAGCTTTAGTTATGTTAAAGTACTGCTCGGGTCTTGTTTTTTTTTAACCCCTAATTGACGTTCTTTTTCCTTAGCTTTCATTAATTTCATTTCAGCCTCTAGTACAACTAATTTAGTCTCATTTTTTCCCTTTTATTCCCGGGGTAGGGGGGTTCCTCACTTCACTATAACAGGGTTTTCTGATGAATTATTACCTTCTTTTTTCCCGAAGCCTAAAAAATCGAAGACTCTCTTTGACATAGTTTCTATCTTTAAAAAACTTTGTTCCCCCTTACATATCAGTGGAAAAAATTTTCCCACAGGCACATAAAATAACACAAATTGAAAAGTAAACCAGCACATAGACTTACCATAAAACCCAAAAAAAATGTGTTTCTAACCCTTTCTCCCCCCTTTGGAGAAAAAAAACCGTAAACTAATATATGAAAACAACACTTCCACTGACCCCCTTGGAATCTTCTCCAGAAACATCAACTGTTATTACCCCATACCGTACATATGTTCAAAGAATGTTTGAGTTATTTAGCAGTCAAAAAACCCCTTTTCCCCGGTCAAGCTCCCCTGTTACGTTGGTTTCCCCTTTTTTCTTATGGAAGGTTCTCACTAAAATGTTCTAGTGGGGGTAGCTTTTTCTTAATGGCCTTAATTTTCTGGGGTAAAAACTTACATCATGGCGATCATCTTGAGTGCTCTGATACCCTTTCACCACCCCTCACAGGTTATGTAAACTACAAATATAAAAATAAACTGTTCTCAAAAGAAGTACAAATAAACAATCACAAACCTCCATTTTCAAAACAAAATCACACATCCTCCGTGCTCCACATGGTGTGTTTTTTGGGAAAAAACTCTTTCCTTTTAATCTTCCTGACATAACTTGGGGAAAACCCTGTTTTTTACAACTTTAGCACCCCGGGGATGGTGGCCAAAACTTAAATTAAAAAACTCACCCCGGAGCACACATGATCCCCAAAAGAAAGGAGAAGGACCCGAGTCCTGCCAGGTTGAAGGTCACCAAGAGAGAGGGGAGACAGAGAGGGGGGAGAGAGAGAACCCCGGCTAAACCCTCCCACCAAAACAAAGACTGTTCCAAGCACACTTTTTTCCAGTTACCACATTTTTTACCACCTTAATTTTCTTTTTCAAAAAGAAATCAAATTTTTAAACCTTTTTTTTAAATTGGTGTTTATTTTTCATAGTATAACATTATATTTAGAAAAATAGGTTTTTGACCCCCTGCCTCTCTTATAAGGTTTATCAGCCTTTTGACATTTTGAGCAAAGTCCCATCAATTCAAATAATTAGGTATTCCAGAGTAACTGTTACTTATAAATCTGTTTGGGGCCTTATACCCCATAACAAAGGTATTTAAAATAAGGAACTATCTAGGATAGCAACAACTTTAACAAATCCTTTTAAACCTCACCCTTTTCCCACAGTTCTCAAAAAACAAGGGCACCCCGATCCATAAAGGGGAACCACAAGAATTGAATAACATAGACCAATATCCAAAAAAACACCCCTTCGTAAATCTTTGAAAAAATTTAAACCATAAGTGTATCTATTCCCAACTCCCCAAATATCAACCCCCGTCAATTTGGGTTCAAGGGCCCAAAAAAAAAATACAATGATGCAATTATCCACATGCTAGAACATATTTATACCCAATAGAAAAAAAAAAGTCCCACGGGGATCTTTATTGACTTTTCGTAAAGGTTTTGAAAGTTGACCACGACTTCTCCACATAAAAAAAGTCGCACTATGGTATAAGAGGGACTCCCTCAAATACCCAAAGTCATACCTCACAAAAAAGCCCCAAAATGTGTACACAAATGGGGCAAAAACCCTTTTTGGCACCAATTTCAGTTGGGGCCCACAGGAAGTGTCGTAGGCCTCTTTCTCATATACATAAATGACCACCCAAACTCCACGCTACTCAAAAACCCCCAAAATTTGCAGATGACAACTACGTCTACCCCCCTACCCGACCCACATGCTAGCCCAAAACTGAAAAAACCGAATTACAGAAAATATCAACCTGGTGAGGACCAAAAAACTTTCTCTAAACATTTACAGAATCTACTACATTCATTTTGGTAACAGAGCTAACAGATGTGTCTCTTAAGATAATGATAAATGGATCACCTATCACAAAACTCACAGAGGGAAAATTCCTAGGAATCCACCTTGATAATAGACTCAAATTTCAAACACATATACAACAAATTTCCAAACAAATTTCCAAGACCGTAGGCATACTATCGAAGTTACGGTACTATGTTCCACAGTCAGCCCTCCGGCCCTATATCACTCATTTATTTACCCCTATCTCACCTATGGAATTTGTGCATGGAGCTCAACAACAATAAACCATCTCAGACCACTAATCACCCAACAAAAGGCCCGCAGTCAGAATGATAACAAATTCCCTCTACAGACAGCACACTCCACCAATATTCAAAACTCTAAACCTACTCACAATACAAAACATCCATACTTATTACTGCACCTACTACATACATGGAACACTTAACTCTGATATAAACCCTCCCCTCAAACATCTCCTTACCAACCTCAACAGAACACATGACCATAACACAAAACTCAGATCACTCTTTGATGTTCCTCGTGTCTATCACACGCTATGCAAAAACTCAATGCACATAAAAGGCCCTAAAATCTGAAATTCATTACCTGTGAATATAAAAGAAACACTGTTTATAAAATCAAGTCTCTTCTCAAAAATCACTTACTCACCCACAAACTAAATAAATACTGAATAATTGATATCTCATAAATTGTATCTCATATATGTATCTCATTATTGTATCTCATAAATGTCAATCTGTGGCCCAATCAAACTTTGTTACTATTTAACTTCATTACCTAAAAGAATACAGTGGACCCCCGCATAACGATATTAATCCGTTCCTGAGAGCTCATTATTTATTTATTATCACACTGGCCGATTCCCACCAAGGCAGGGTGGCCCGAAAAAGAAAAACTTTCACCATCATTCACTGTCTTGCCAGAAGGTGTGCTTTACACTACAGTTTTTTAAACTGCAACATTAACACCCTCCTTCAGAGCTCATTGTTATGCGAAATTATCGTTATGCGAATGAATTTTCCCCATAAGAAATAATGGAAATCAAATTAATCCGTGCAAGACACCCCAAAGTATGAAAAAAAAAATTTTACCACATGAAATATTAATTTTAATACACACAAACTGAAAAAGGCATGCACAGTTACATGACACTTACCTTTATTGAAGATCTGGTGATGATTGATGGGATGGGAGGAGGAGAGAGTCTTAGTGTTTAGAAGGGGAATCCCATTCCATTTAGACTTTAGGTGTCAAGTCCTTTTCTGGAGTTACTTCCCTTCTTCTTTTAATGTCACTAGGACCAGTTTCAGAGTCACTGGACTTCTGTCGCACAACATATCTGTCCATAGTGGCCTGTACCTCTTGTTCCTTTATGACTTTCCTAAAGTGTTTCACAACAGTGTCAGTGTAATAGTCACCAGCACGGCTTGCAATAGCTGTGTTAGGGTGATTGTCATCAAAAAAGGTTTGCACTTCAAGCCACATTCCACACATTTCCTTAATCTTTGAAGTAGGCAACTTCTTCAATTTCTCTCTCCCCTCCTCCGAAGCAGTTTTCCTCAGGTCTGGCCTCTTGCTGTTGAAGTTGATCTAGCAGCTCATCAGTGGTTCTTCATTGTCCTCCTCCACCAACTCTTCCACATCATCCCCACTAACCTCCAACCCCAAGGACTTTCCCAATGCCACAATGGATTCCTCAACTGGCATAGGATTCCCAGATTTAGCCTCAAACCCTTCAAAATCCCTTTGGTCTACACATTCTGGCCACTGTTTCTTCCAAGCAGAGTTCAAGGTCCTCTTAGTCACTCCCTCCCAAGCCTTACCTATAAGGTTTACACAATTGAGGATATTAAAGTGATCTCTCCAAAACTCTCTTAGAGGTCAATTGAGTTTCTGAGGTCACTACAAAGCACCTTTCAAACAGAGCTTTTGTGTACAGTTTTTTTAAGTTTTTCAATAACCTGCTGGTCCATGGGCTGCAGGGGAGAGTGGTTTAAAGGGGGCAAAAATTCACCTTAAAGAAGCTCTGTCCCCCCAAAAAACACTCTGC